>PVKV010014716.1:0-56344 GCA_004027835.1 Alouatta palliata | reverse complement strand
AGAGAGAGAGAGAGAGAGAGAGAGAGAGAGAGAGAGACAGAGAGAGACAGAGAGAGAGAGAGAGACAGAGAGAGAGAAAGAGAGAGATGGAATTATATTCTGTTGCCCAGGCAGGAGTGTAGTGGTGCAGTCTCAGCTCACTGCAACCTCTGCCTCCCAGGCTGAAGCGATTCTCAAGCCTCAGCCTCCTGAGTATCGGGGATTACAGGCACACACCACCATGCCCTGCTAATTTTTTAAAATTGTTAGTAGAGATGGGTTTTGCTATGTTGGCCAGCCTGATCTTGAACTCCTGATCTCAGGTGATCCACCTGCCTCTGCCTCCCAAAGTGCTTGGATTATAGGCTTGAGCCACTGCACCCAGTCTTAAGTTATGTTTTAAACAAACACTATAAAAGTGCAATTTTTTAAATTAATTATTTATTTATTTATTTTTCTCACTCTGTCTTCCATGCTGGAGTGCAGTGGTGCAATCTCGGCTCATTGCAACCCCTGCCTCCCGGATTCAAGCGATTCTCCTGCTTCAGCTTCCTAAGTAGCTGGAATTACAGGTGCCCACCACCACACCCGGCTAATTTTTGTATTTTTAGTAGAGACGGGATGTCACCATGTTGGCCAGGCTGGCCTTGAACTCCTGACCTTGTGATCCACCTGCCTCAGCCCCCCAAAGTGCTAGGATTACAGGTGTGAGCCGCAGCACCCAGCCAAAACCGCGATTTTTTGTAGAGATGGAGTTTCACTGTGTTACCCAGGCTGTCTTGAACTCGGGCTCAGGCAATCGACCTGCCTTGGCCTCTCAAAGTGCTGGGATTATAGGTATGAACCACCACACCTGGCCAAACCTCTTTTCTTTATAAACTACACAGCCTTAGGTATTTTGTTAGGATGACACAAAACTTATAGATTAAACTTATGAATGTGTTATTATATTGTGAATAACACAAAAAACTGAGGAAATAAATACTCTTGAAGTATTTGAAAACTATTTTTCAATTTAACCAAGAAGTTGCTCATATCGTTGACTAACAAGTGTAGTTCAGGCAAGTTGTTTCACTTTATTTTAAGTTGTTCATATATAAACAAAACCAACAACCAACATTCATACTGGGAACTACACTCAGAACCAGCCGGTTATCATGTATCATCATACCACTGATTTTACAGCATGTAAATATGAAAGTCTCTCTATCGAATATCACATCTCGTCTTATTTTTGCATCGACTGCATCAGTTAGGACTCTTCTTGATTTGATCCTAATTTTAATCTTCCTATTTTGTCATTAAATATGATGTTGTTCAGGATTTCTGGTAGATATTGGTTAGAGCTCTGGAATTTCATTTGAATACTTTCCTTCCTACATACTAATAGAAAACTTCTGCTGCTGGTTCTTAGTAAAATTTCCTATTTAAAAAAATTTTTCCATTTTCTACAATCCTTTATTTTCCTTCCAAATCGCATGACCATATGGATTCCAGAGTCCTCGCAACACTTGGCACAATCTCACACTTAAAAAAAGCACCTCTGATGGCTCCCTGAAAAAACATGCCTATGCTTCTTGTTTCTACTCCCTAGCCCATCATTGCTTTTATGCCAGTTTATGCCGCTCTTATGCCATGCATACTTTTGTCCCCTGCACCCACCCCACCCCACTAAAACTTCTCTTGTCATAGTTATCAGAGACCTCCATTGTGCCAAGTCCATGTGGTAATTCACTGTGCTCATCTCAGAGCATTAATCATCATTATCCACTCAACCATCTTTCCTTCAATCCCCCTCTCTGCTTGGCATCTGGTGCTTCATGCTCTTTTGACCTTATTCCTGCTTCGGCGACCCCTCCATTTTAGTTTTCTTTACTTGCTGTGTTGGTCAGTTCTTGTGCTGCTATGAAGAAATACCAGAGCCTGGGTAATTCGTAAAGTAAAGAGGTTGAATATGCTCATGGGTCTGCAGGCTGTGCAGGCATGGTGCCAGCCTCTGGTCTGCCTCTGGGGAGACCTCAGGAAGCTTTAACTCATGGTGGAAGGCAAAGTGGGAGTGAATGCATCACAGGGCAAGAGTAGGAGCAAGAGAGGGAGTAAGAGAGAAGAGCGAGGTCCTAGACTGTTCTGAACAACCAGATTTTGTGTGAACTGAGAACCTACTCATCACCAAGGGGATGGTGCTAAGCCATTCATGAGGGATCTACTCTATGGCCCAATCACCTCTCACCAGCCCCCAACCCCCAACACTGGGGATGTTATAAATGCAAGCTATGTGGCAAAACCCTTAACTTTCCCTGATTATTTCACAATGAACTCACACTGGAAAGAGGTTCTATAAATGCAGAGAAATTGTGAGAGCCTTCACTGTTTCCATTTACTTTCAAATACATGAAAAAATTCACACTGTAGGAAAATGGTATGAATGTAAACACTGTGGAAAAACGTTTGATCCAGTTCCTTTCAATTTAATTTTTAATTTAATTTAATTTATTATTATTTTTTTTGAAATGGAGTTTTACTCTGTCACCCGAGCTGCAGTGCAGTGGCATGATTTTGGCTCATTGTAAACTCTGCCTCCAGGGTTCAAGTGATTCTTCTGCCTCAGCCTCCCATGTAGCTGGGAGTACAGGCATGCACCACCAAATCTGTCTAATTTTTGTGTTTTTAATAGAGACGGGGTTTCACCAGGTTGATCAGATTGGTCTTGAACTCCTGACCTCAGATGATCCACCCAAAAGTGCCTCGGCCTCCCAAAGTGCCGGGATTATAGGTGTGAGCCAATACACCTGGCCCCAGTTCCTTTCAAATACATGTTAGAACTTGCACAGGAGAAAACCCTTACAAATGCAAACACTGTGATAAAGCATTTATTTCTTCAGCTTACCTTTGAATTCATGAAACCAGAACTCATGCCCTTGAGAAATCTCATGAGTTTAAGGAATGTGGGAAAAGACTCAATTGTTCTTTTTTTTTTTTTTTTTGGAAGACAACTAACTCATAGTGCAGGAAACCTTCATGAATGTAAAAAATGTGGCAAAGTCTTTAGATGTCCCACATCCCTTCAAGCACATGAAAGAACAAATGCTGGAGAAAAACCCTGGGAATGTAATACATGGGGCAAAACCTTCAATTATCCCAATTCATTTTGGAGACATGAAAAAACTCATACTGGAGAAAAATCCTACGAATGTAAAAGGTGTGGTAGGACCTTAGGGTGGTGCAGTTCCCTTGGAAGACATGAAAGGACTCACACTGGACAAAAACTCTATGGCTGTCAACAACGTGAGCAAGTCTTCAGCTTTTAAAATTTCCTTTGACTACAGGAAAGCACTCATTTTGCCCAGTGCAGCCAGTACTTTGAGAAACTGAGGCAGGAGGATCATCTGAGTCCAGTAGTTTGAGACTACTAGAACATAACAACCTGGGGAACATAACAAGACCTGTATCTAAAAAAAAAAAAAAAAAAAAAAAAATTACTTGATGGGGTGGGGTGATGTGTGCTGGTAGTTTCAGGACTCAGGAAACTTAGGCAGGAGGGTTGCTTGAAGTTGGGAGATGGAGGTGACAGTGAGCCATGAGCACATTGCTGTACTCCAGCCTGGGCAACGTAGCAAGACCATCTCAAAAAAAGAAGAAAAGAAAGAAAGAACTCTCGTTTATACAGGAGAGAAATCTTGTGGATGTATGGAATGTAGGAATGCATTCAGCTTTCCTTATTTCCTTCAGACATGAAAAGACCCATACTGAAAACAATTCAAAGAACATAAAAAGTGTAGTAAAGGCTTCAGATGTCCCAGTTCCATTCAAAACCATAAAATGACTCAAACTGGAGAAAAACCCCCTAAATGTAAAGCATATGGTAAAGCATTTAATTTTCCCAGTTGCTTTCTAACATGGGAAAGGACTCTGGAGAAAAATCCTATGAATATACAGAATGTGGGGATGCTATCCTTGCTGTCATCTCCATTCAAAAACACACACCAATGCACGTTGGAGATAGACATTATAAAATAGAAGGACGCATGCTGGGTGGAGACCTTAGCAGTATGGAAAATACAGGAAAGTTTTCCATTTTAGTAACTACTTTAAAAATCATGAGAAAACTCCCACTGGAAAGAAATCCTACAAATGTCAGTAATTTGGAAAACCAGATGCAAATTAATTATTGTAAAAAATTGCTCAAAACTCCAACACAAATGAATTACTATACAAAGTGATCAATATATGATGTTTATCAGTGGCTCATTCTTAAAGAGGATTTCTGAACAATAAATTTCTACCTTTTTTTTCTTTGAGACAGAGTCTCGCTTTTGTTACCCATGTGCAATCTTGGCTCACTGCAACCTCGGCTCACTGCAACCTCCACCTCCTGGGTTCAAGTGATTATCCTGTCTCCACCTCCCAAGTAGCTGGGACTACAGGTGCCCGCCACCATGCCCAGCTAATTTTTGTATTGTTAGTAGAGACGGGGTTTCACCAAGTTGACCAGGCTAGTCTCAAACTTCTGGCCTGAGGTGATCCACCCTCCTTGGCCTCTCAAAGTGCTGGGATTACAAGTGTGAGCCATTGGGCTTGGCCAGATTTGTACTTTTGCAAGGAAATTTTGTGTTGAGAATTCTATATATACTCTTTAAGCCATGGTACCTGAGGTTTAATAGGAAGTATTTTTGTCCTTAGACAGTTAATAGAATTTTCTCTGTTCATTTTTAAGTGTGTTGGATCTATAAGTGAATCAAAATTTATTTTGTGTGTGGTGTTTAATTGTTCTGTGATTAGTGGACCATTGAAAAACGAGTCTTCATTAATTGAGATTTTCTTATTGGTGCTATGTGGCAAGTTCTGGATATTTCTCACCCATTGTGTGTATTCCATTTTCCTTTATTATGGGGAAACTACTGTTTTTGACATGACTCTATTCCATTTTCTTTGCTAATGAAGAGCTGGTGTCAATTTGTAAGTACATAAAGTTTATCATACAGCATTATCTCATGTGAGTCATTTTCATTTGCTGGCCTTTATTTTTTGTCACTATTTCTGAGTATTATTTGGATAGTTCATTTCGAATTAAGGACAGACCTGTGATATCACAATATTTTGTGTCTAATCTGATGGAGAAAGCATTTAGTCTCATGGTCAAGTACGATGTTAGCTATGGTTTTAAAATAAATTCCTTAATTGAGTTTAAAAAGTAAGTCTGTAATTCCATTATATTTTTTGTTTTCTTTTCCTTTCCCTTTCCTTCTCCTCTGTTACCTTTCGCTTCCTTCCTTCTTCCTTCATGATTTATATAAAATTGTGCTTGTCTTGTTTTGGTGTCAGGTTTAGTTTGATTTGAAAAATGAATCAGAAAGTTTTATTACTATGCTCACTGCATTAGAAGAAAGAATCTCTGCAGGCAGGAACTTTTTTTGCTTACTGCTGTATCCCCAGCTCCTAAAACATAAAAGGAGAACATAAATAGTTATTGAGTAAATGAATAAATCTTCCTCAAAACACTGGCAGGTTATACCAGATGCGAATGTGGTGCTCTTTTCTGTGAGTTTTTGGTGTGTGTGTGTGTGTGTATGTGTGTGTGTGTTGTTTTGCTACTTCTTCAAATACTTCTAGAGTTATGTGTTTTCCTTTTGTGTGTGTGTGTGTGTGTGTGTGTGTGTTTTCCTTTTGTTAATGAGTTTCTGTTTCTTTTAAAATGAACTTGGTTACTCATATTTTTCTAAAAAGTAATTGATTTCATCTAGACTTTCAAATGTATTAACATAATGATATACACAGTCTTTCTTTTCATTTTATCTATCTATCTATCTATCTATCTATCTATCTATCTATCTATCTATCTACCTACCTACCTAACTACCTATCTTAGAGACAAGGTCTTGCTCTGTCACCCAGTACAGGGGCAGTATCATAGCTCACCGCAGCCTAGAACTCTTGGGCTCAAGTGATTTTCCCACCTCAGCCTCCTGAGTCAGTGGGACTACAGCTACATGCAACCACACCAAGCACTTTCTTATAATTTTAAAGTATTATTCCCCCTGTCTGGTTTTAGTTTTTGTTTGTATCTTTTCTCTTTTGTTCTTGATCAGACTTTTAAAGGATTGCTAATTTTATTGGCTTTAAAAAATATATATATATATATATATTTTTTATTGGATTTTAGGTTTTGGGGTACATGTGAAGAACATGCAAGATTGTTGCATAGGTACACACATGGCAGTGTGATTTGCTGCTTTCCTCCCCATCACCTATATCTGGCATTTCTCCCCATGCTATCTCTCCCCAACTCCCCACCCCCCGCTGTCCCTCCCCTTTCCCCCCCCCGCAACAGATCCCAGTGTGTGAGGCTCCCCTCCCTGTGTCCATGTGTTCTCATTGTTCAACACCCTTAAAAGAAACAGATTTTTCTAAAACTCTGATTTCAGATGAAAGCAGAAATTAATAACAACTTTTTGTCTTTTATTTTATTTTTTGAGATGGAGTTTCACTTTTGTTACCCAGGCTGGAGTGCAATGGCATGATTTCAGCTCACTGCAACCTCCACCTTCAACATTCAAGCAATTCTCCTGCCTCAGCCTCTGAAATACCTGGGATTACAGGTATGCGCCACCACGCCCAACTAATTTTGTATTTTTAGTAGAGATGGGATTTCAGCATGTTGGTCAGGCTGGTCTTGAACTCCAGACCTCAGGTGATCCACCCACCTCAGCCTCCCAAAGTGCTTGGGTTACAGGCATGAGTCACCGTGCCTGCCCCCCCCCTTTTTTTTTTTTTGATAGGGTTTTGCTCTGTCACCCAGGCTAGAGTGCAGTGATATGATTACAGCTCACTGCATCTTCGAACTCTTGGGCTCAAATGATCCTCCCATCAGGCCTCCCAAGCATTGGGAACACAGATGTGAGCGAACCACTGCACCTGGCTAGTAAAAGTTTTATAATTACTTGAATTGAATATTTACATAATATATTTTCCTATCTTTTATGTTTTCTAATAATAAATTGAGGCTATAAATTTTCTACTGAGAATTAATTTGATTACATCTATAAGTTTTCAGATCCAGGACTCTAATTTTTATTTCTAATAAAAATTAGAAATAAAATTAGAAATTCCACTTGCTTTCTATCCTTCAAGAGATCTGATGTCTACTAGTTCCCTTTTACTATGCTGTTTTGGATTTAGCTTTTTGGTAGCCAGACTTCAAGATAGCCCATACCATTATGTAGTCATCTCCCACACTGGATCCAAGTTAGTCTGATTAATACAAGGTGGCAGAAATGATGGCATGTGGCTTCTGAGGCTAGGTTATAAAAGACCTGTGGCTTCTGCCTTGTCTTCTGTCTCTGCCTTGTTTTCTTCCTCCGGGAGAAGCCAGGTGTCACGGCAAGGGGACACTCAAACAGCTCTGTGGAGAGTTCAGTGCAATGAGGGACTAAGGTGTCCTCCCACGTGGGGCACTGGAGGGTGGATCCCTGAGCCCAGTGAAATCTTCAGATGACAGCAGCCCCAGCAGCATCTTGATGGCAGCCTCATGAGTGATTCTAAAACAGAAACTTGCAGCTAATCTGCCCCCTCATTTCTGACCCACACAAAATGTGAGACTCAACAACATGTTGGTTGTGTTAAGCCCCCATGTTTTGGGGTAATTTGTTACAAAACAATAGGTAAGCAATATAATTTTAAAATATATTTTATCTCATTCCAATAGGATTTTGGAAGGGAGAGAAAGAAAATGTATGGGATCAGTCTGTTTCCCTAAACCAGAATCTCACTCTTTCTTTAGCTTAAAATTATTTCCCGTCACCAGGGTCCTAACTGTGTAAACAAAACATTTATATTCACAAAGAGAAAAAGACTGGGAGAAATAGATGCTCCTAAAGGGAAAGTGTTAATATTTAAATTCCATAAAGGATTTTAACTCTTGTACGTTTGTATCTCTATAAGGCACACAATTATTTATATCAGAACAAATAAATGTTAAGCACATTGACTTGATTATAAACACGGGAACATTGAGGTCAACAGGTTGCTTGGCAACTAAAGAAAGAAGAAGCAAAACAGTAGCTTCACTCAGACACCGTAACCATCATCTCATCCTGGATTCAATTGTTGTGGTTAACAGTTGAGTACTTAGTGGTGGTGGGGTCAACCATCATGTTCTCTCTTGTTTTGTCTAGATCACATTCTTATATGTAATATCTTGAATTAAAACGTTTACTCTTATTTCTCTCCTTTAGTTGTTCTAACACTTGTTTTAGAAATTTTTCCTTTTTCAATTTCTCCTTCATCTCACCTCTTTGACGACTCGGCTACAGTTTTTTTTGTTTTTCTTTTTTTAGACAGGGTCTCACTCTGTCGCCCAGGCTGGAGTGCAGTGGCATGATCTTGGCTCACTGTAACCTCTGCCTCCTGGGTTCAAGCGATTCTCCTGCCTCAACCTCCCGAGTAGTTGGGACTACAGGCATGTGACATGATGCCTGGCTAATTTCTTCTTCTCCTTCTTCTTCTTAATTCTTCCTTTTCTTTTCTTTCTCTTTTTTTTTTTTCTTTTTAGTAGAGATGGGATTTCACTATGTTGGCCAGGCTGATCTCGAACTCCTGACCTCGAGTGATCCTGCTTTGGCCTCCCAAAGTGCTGGGATTATAGGCATAAGCCACCAGGTCTGGCACCCTTGCTACTATTATGTCTCCAGTGTGCAGCCCACACAAAAATTTCTCAGCCTGAATTTTACATCTACATCTGAGTTTGGATGTTTGGAAGGAAACCTCTGCTTTTCCTTTGCTTCTAGATAGACTTAAAAGAATTAATTCCACCTACTTTACAGTGTCTCACTGGAAAATGTGGCTACATGTATCTCTTTTCAAGTGGAAACTGTTTCTTTGAAAAATACTTGAAAAAGTTACATTGTAAAAATTTGGTTGTAATTATCTGTGGAAACTGTTTCTTTGAAAAATACTTGAAAAAGTTACATCGTAAAAATTAGGTTGTAATATCTGTGCTGCCAAATTTGCACTAGACTTTAGCTGCAGTATTTCCTGCTTTTGTAGTTTCACAAATGTACAATGTTGCATAATGGAACATCCCAGACCTGCATGTAACCTTTTCCTGTTACTTCTGAGTGATTACTTCAGTTGAAAATTTATGATGTGTGCTAAACAGAGTAGTATAATTAACGAACTCAAGAATTAGAATAGTGGCTGGGCGCAGTGGCTCATGCCTGTAATCCCAGCACTTTGGGAGGCCGAGACGGTTGGATTACCTGAGGTCAGGAGTTTGAGACCAGCCTGGTCAAACGGTGAAACCCCGTCTCTCCTAAAAATACAAAAATTAGCTGGGTGTGGTGGCAGGCACCTGTAATCCCAGCTACCCAGGAGGCTGAGGCAGGGAGAATCACTTGAACCCGGGAGGTGGAGGTTGCAGTGAGAGAGATCATGCCATTGCACTCCAGCCTGAGCAACAAAGTGAGACTCCACCTCAAGAAAAAGGAAAAAAGAAAAAAATGTGTATTGTGGAACACTAAAGTTTTAACACATTAGATTAAATTAAGTAGAATTCTTGCAGTGCCATAAGCATAGCCTATGTACCCAGACATGAATGGATTCAAATCTTGGATGTGTGTATCAGCTGTTGGACACTTGACATAGTTTCTTTCCGCTGTACAAAGCAAATAACGCCAGGCACAGTGGCTCATGCCTGTAATCCCAGCACTTTGGGAATCTGGGGTGGGAGGATTGCTTGAGAATGGGAGTTTGTGACTAGCCTGGGCAATGTCGTGAGACTCCATCTCTATATAAAAATAAAAAAATTTAGCCAGGCATGATGGCACATGCCTGTGGTCCAAGATACTTAGGAAGCTCAGGTGGAAGGATCGCTTGAGTCCAGGAATTTGAGGCTGCAGTGAGCTCTGATCATGTCACTGCACTCCAGCCTGGGTAACAGAGTGAGACCCTATCTCAAAAAATAATGGGCAAATGATAACTTGCCTTACAGAGTAGTAAAGGTAGTAAATATTGAAGAATAAGTGCTACAATTTAAATGCTCAAAGCCTGTTGATTTAATACACATGCACAATACTATAATAAATTTTCTAGCTATGATGATATCTAACAGGTTTATACTATTCATATTCTAAATTACTATTTAGATCATAAAATGTATATAAACTGCCAACTGTAAAATAGGAACTTCAAACTCCAGGCTGGTGACAGAGTGAGACTCTGTTTCAAAAAAAAAAAAAAAAAAAAACCAAAAAACAAAAAACAAAACAAAACAAAAAAACAGAACAAAAACTCCCATGCTTCAGAAATTTTAAATGATATTCTTTCAACTTTAAGTTATATCACAAGTAAGAGGGGAATATAGTGAGGACAGCACTTAGAGAAATGGATGGGAAATGGAAATATTACACCCAAGATTAGCCACTTGCAATTTATTAAACACACACACATACATTTGACAAACTGGCAATGTATGTGTCTCAAACATTATCTAAGTTGCTTGAAACATGGTGTTAATGAAATGAAGATTTGCAGCTTTCCATAAGAATAAAAACTCTCCAATGTCTTCTGGTGGCTGGAAAAAGAGCTCAAAAACTGTGGTTGAAGGAATAACCCCCACCAGAACCACAGCTGAATAAACAAAGCAAATGCTTGTTCAATTACCGGTGAGTCAGTAGCTTCATATTCCCTTAAAGAGGGCAGAACATACAATTTCTAAACGTCTAAAACCTGGAATTAGTGCCTGTGACCTCAGGAATACCAAGGAGATGAAATGTAGGAATAAAAATTGTTCTCATTTTCTATGTAAAGATAATATGTTTTATGCCAGGCATGGTGGCTCATGCCTGTAATCCCAGCACTTTAGGAGGTTGAGGTGGCAGAAACACTTGAGGCCAGAGTTCAAGATCAGCCTGGCCAATGTGGTGCAATCTCATTTCTACTAAAAGTACAAAAATTAGCTGGGCATAGTGGTGTGCTCCTGTAATTCCAGGTACTCGGGAAGCTGAGGCACAAGAATCACTTGAACCCTGGAGGTGGATGTTGCAGTAAGCTGAGATTGCATCACTGTGCTCCAGGCTGGGTGACAGCGAGACTGTCTCAAAAAAATAATAATAATATTTTTTAAACTCCCAAACTGAAAATTACTTTTAAAAAATATCCTCTTTTGGCTGGGCACGGTGGCTCACACCTGTAGTCCCAGCACTTTGGGAGGCCGAGGTGGGTCACCAGGTCAGGAGTTCGAGACCAGCCTGACCACCATGATAAAATCCTGTCTCTACTAAAAATACAAAAATTAGCTGGGCATGGTGGCCTGTAATCCCAGCTACTCAGAAGGTGAAGCAGGAAAATTGTTTGAACCTGGGAGGTGGAGGTTGCAGTGAGGTGAGATCACGCCACTGAACTCCAGCCTGGGCAACAGAGTGAGATTCCTTCTCAAAAAAAAAAAAAAAAAAAAAAAAAATCCTCTCTTACTTGTATTATAACTGTCATCATGGCTGACTGGGTAAAATATGAGCAAGACCAACAATTAGGATTAAATATTGTACTATGATATTGCACATGCAGTTTCTTGCCTTACAATTCATATCATAATTCATACTTATAGTTAAAACAATTTCTAAGACCTTCTCCTGCATTTGACATTAGGAACTTACCCTTCTAACTTTCTTGAGGCTCCTCCCCTCAGTGAGGTTACTGTAGAAATGAAGAGAAGAAGTTCATTGAAGGCAGGACCCACTCAGTGAGTAGCCACTGAGATGGGAAGCCAGAGAAAGCCTAAACAGACTCTGAAGACATTTCCCTTTATTCATTAATCATCAAATATTTGTTGAGCACCTACTAGATGCTAGATCCCAAGCTAGCTAAACAGTGAACAAAGTAGATATGACTCTGCCCTCATTGAATTTATATTCTAGTGGGGTAGATGGCAAATAAACAAGTATGAGACACATAATTTCAAATTGTCCTCAGTGCAGCAAAATGAATAGGGTGCTCTGTTGAAGAATAACAAGATGGATCAGGACAGGTGCTGTGGTTCACACCTGTAATACCAGCATTTTGGGAGGCTGAGGCAGGAGAATTAAGTACTTGAGTCTAGGAGTTTGAGACCAGTCTGGGCAACATAGTGAGAGCTCTGTCTTGACAAAAAATCATTTTAAAAAATTAACCAGGAATAGTGATGTGCACCTGTAGTCCCAGAAACTTGGGAGGCTGAGGTGAGAGAATCATTTGAGCCCAGAAGTTCAATTTTACAGTGAGTTATAATTGCACCACTGCACTCCAGCCTGGGTGACAAAGCAAGATCCCATCTTAACTAAAACAAAAACAAAAACCAAAAAACAAACAAAAAAAGCAACTTCATAGTTTATCCTCTGAAATACTGTAGCTTTCTTCCTGAGTTCTAGCCACCCCATATTGCATGGGCCAAAGAATGCTTTTAGAGGAAAAGCCACATAAAGTGAAGCTTTTACCCAATTTCTTCCTGCTTTTCAAAAAAGTTTAAAAATTAAGAAAAAAAAAAAAAAAAAAAAGGCTCAGAGTCTCACACCTGTAATCCCAGCACTTTGGGAGGCCGAGGTGGGCAGATCACGAGGTCAGGAGTTCGAGACCAGCCTGACCAACATGATGAAACCCCCATCTCTACTAAAAATACAAAAATTAGCTGGGCGTGGTGGCGGGCACTTGTAATCCCAGCTACTCAGGTGACTGAGGCGAGAGAATTGCTTGAACCTGGGAGTTGGAGGTTGCAGTGAATCAAGATCACACCACTGCACTCCAGGAGCCTGAGAAACAGAGGGAGACTCCGTCTCAAAAAAAAAAAAAAAAATTGTGCAGGGCGGAGCATAGTAGCTATCCACAGGTGTGATCACAGTGTACCATTTGAGCCTATTGTAGACATTTTGGAATTTCTTATCTTCCCAACTCCTGGGCTCAAGCCATCTTTCTCCTTCAGTCTGCCACGCAGCTGGGATTACAGGTGAGTGCCATTGCACCAGTTCTGGGATTACAAGTGTGTGCCATTTAATCACCGTCTAGTGCCTTCAAATCATTTTCAAAAACTATTTCAGCATTTATAGTTGTTATTGAAAGGAAGTTCAGCATGATACAAGGCACTCCACTATACTAACATGAAAACTCTGCAAGTAGTATTCTTGTTAGTGAGTATTGGCAGGTGTGTTTAGTAGATGTTAAGTGGTACCTATTAGGAAGCTATTAACAGCAGTTCAACGAATTGTCTCATTTATCTTTATATCACTTTAAAGTAGGGAGAAAAGGAATATTACTCTTTTCATTGCACAAGTGTGAAAAATAATAAAGAGAAAAGAGGAAGGCATTTATGATTAAAGCAATTTAGTCAATGAGCTGGGTTTAGGCCCTAAGCCTTCATATTTATATTGTTCTTGTTGGACAAGGTTAAAATCTATAAAGCTGTTAAAGCTAATCAGATTTATAGAAATGTGCATATCTTCAGTTACTGGAAATCCTCATTTCAAATTCTACATTTTGATCCTTTAATTTAAAGTACAAATGAGACTCAATTTTTTATTATCCATTAAGGAAATTTTCTCAGCTGAAAAGCTATTTGGAAAGTATTAGTAAAGTAGTGGTTTTTAAGGTAACACACAAAAATCAATACTTTTCCAAGCTCAGAATAGAAAATGAACATATCAAGTAAGAGAGACAGCATTCCCTCAGTTACAACATCAAATCAGAAACATAAAATCCTTGAGAATTAATAAGGAAATATTCAGGAAATGTTGAATATTTTAATGCTTTAGAGCAAGCAATGTTTTGAAATATTGATACTATCTCAATTAACCAATAAATCAAAACATATTCTATTCAACTGAAGGCAGGGAGGTGGGGAAGGAGACTTGATAAATTAGTTTACAGGTCATTAAGAGGTTCAAGAAGTAGCCAGGGCCATTTTAGAAAAGAATAGAAAATAGTATCTTTACAATACATTTTACTATGTAGCATAATAAAAATAAAACGTGTTGCAATATACCACAATGATAAAACAGTGTGGCAACATAAAAGTTATAATGGTTAAAACAGTGGGGCAATAAAAAGAAAGAGACATCCTAATGGTATAGTGAGGAAAGTATGTATAAAAGTTTAGTATATAATAAAAGTATTTCAAATCAGTGTCACATGGTATTTGGACAAATAGACATTAAACAAAGCTGGATTTATATTTTTTAATGTCAAAATCTATGCTAGCTATACAGAAAATGTAAACACTGAAAATACAACTAAAAGGTATTAGAAGAAAATATGAATCAATATAGTTATAATTTTGGTATAATATCTTTCTAATGTAACAGAAAAGCACTTAAGCCTTTCAACTCTATTTGGAATGTAAATAAACTTTTATTAAAAAAAAAAAGTGCTTGCTAGTTAAGGAAAAGTCTCAAGTCAGAACCACTTTTTCCTCCCTCTGAACTATGAGTAAGCTCTTGACACCCAGAGAGAAAAAGCTAAGAATTCTACTAGAGCTCATAACTTAAACTTATAAACTTAACTAGTGCTTATAAATTTAAACTCTACTAGGCCTTATTCTACTGCAGCTTATTAATCTCCTTGTTGCCATATTTAAAATTCTGCCCTACTGAAAAAGAGGGAATATTAGAGTTAATGTTCAATTTCAAAAGATTCAAAATTTAAAAACTATAAGACAGACCTCAAAGAACAGTCGTTCTACACTTTTTAAGATGTGAATTTGCACATCAAACCTTTGCATGTAGGTAAAAGTCAGTTCTAATTAGATCTGATTTTACTTATTTTTTTCTTAAAAAAATCAAAATTAAATCTGACAGAGCTGAGATTTTTTATTAGCCAAGCATCAAGACTGTTATTGTATTAATGAAGTACTAGAAGTTTGAGTCAAATAAGAAAAGCATTCATGATTCTCAGCACAGAACAACACTGTACATGAGGACAAAAACGTCTTTGCCGATTGGATGGAGACAGAAGACTGCATCAATTTCCACAGCTGAAAGATACAAAAGCATTTTCTTGTTCAACAGGTCAGGGGACTGAGAAAACCCCAAGTCAAATGCCGTTTATTTCCTCTTATCTTGTAAGAAGTTATTATCCGTGCACTTTTTGGTTCATGGAATTCTTCCAATCACCTCTGTCCCGAATGATACAATCAGTGCACACTCACGAATATAATGTCAGAGCACAATAGCTGCTAGTGTGCTGAGCAGCCAGGACCTGATTTGGGAATAAAAAATTCACTTGGTTCTTGACTCGAAAATTCATGTTCTAAACATGTCCCTAAATGGTCTCAGCATGATTCACCCCCATTGGTTAAAAATAGAAACCTCACTGGAACAAAGGGAGCTAGATTAAACAGCTTCTGTAAAATAAATACATACATAAATAAATTAGAACTCAGATCCATACATTTGGGTCTTTAAAAACTATTACATTAAAAAAAATCAAAGCCTTTTATGTCTCTCTTTATTCAGCTCTTTTTATTAGTCCAGTTGAAGAAGCTCTTTATCAAGTTTCTAAGCTGGTTTCCCAGTTTTTCTTTTTATGGTCAGATAAGAAGAAAGATAAATTCTTTTTTTTTCTTTCTAGCTGCAAATCTTTTTCAGTTCTTTTGCTAATGACAGTCCAATGAATTTGAAACAAGGTAGGTAGAAGGAGTAACTTTTACATTCTTAATATCTCTTCCCAAAATAGCTTCTCACAGTTTAGTTAAGATTTTTTTTTTTTTAACCTTTTTGACAAGTTGAAATCAAAACCTGAGAGGCTCTCACACTTCCCAGTTCCTAGTTTGGGCTGTGCTGGATGCTCAGCTATTTTTACCCCCGGCTTGGGGCCATCTGGTTTCCCTTCGAAGGTTCACGTTGGTGTTTTTCAGTGCAGCTGGTCACATGTGCTTTACTTTCCCAAGTAAAAGCTGGTGACCTGGGGAGGAATGTGTCCAGACTGTTACAGCAATCTCCATCCTCGCCGTATTCCTCCCTGGTCATCGACACTGTTCATCCTCATGGTCGAGTCCAGGGCTTAGCAGCCACTAACACTTCAACTCTTTCTTGCATCTAAGCATCGAAGCTTTTTCTCTTCTATGGAATTTAATAGAATATCAGTGCAGCAGACAGAGCCCACAAGCTGGGGTTTGCAAACTCTGGTGAACCGACTGGCATTTGCCCTGGCAATGTGGCCCAGCACTTCCTGTCACTTGGCTTTGCTGTCGATTGCACTGTGCCAGGTGAACGTTAAGGAACTGAGTGTCTTGTCACAGTAAAACTATGCTGTGGACAGGCAATTTTAAAAATGTGTTTTCAAGGCTGACTTAGGGGAAAGAATAAATCGTCTTACTACGTGACATTAGCCTTAGCTAGGGGTTGCTCTGCTGATGGCTGTAACCCAACAGTGCCAAGAAAGCCCTCCTAATGATCTCGACTCCTTTGTTTGTTTTTTTCTTTTAAAAATTGAGCCTGGAGCATTGGCTGTCACCATTTGTAGAAGTGTAATTTTCTTTGCCTTATCAACACCTTCCTTCAATTAATATTTATAGAGTGCCTGAAGGATCAATGTCGTACCAACACCTCTGACTTCTCAGGTTTATGAATGGCAGCAAGCAGGAACAGCAGCTGCCTTCATTTATAGCAGCCCTTCTCTGCAAGATGAACAGTGGGCTTTTTATTCTGCCACACTGATTGATTTCCTAAGGGTCTTTTAGTGACAATGCCTCCTAGAAGTACCGAAAAACCCCAATAATTGATATGGGATTATATAGATAAAAATAAGAGATTTACACAGACTGAAAAACATTTCTCTGCATTATCACATCTGCTCCAAATCTTTGGTATGCAGCTCCAGAATAGGGTAACCACATACAGAAAGCAGCGAGCTTCTACATGCCTGGAGATGGAAAAAATGGGCTACCCTGTGTCCTATAAAGTTAACTTTATTTCTGCACACCAGACTTTTCTCTTTAAAAATATACATATTTTTTGAGATGAGGTCTCACTCTATCACCTTGGCTGGAGTGAAGTGATATGACCATAGCTCACCACAGCCTTGAACTCCTGAACTAAATCAATCCTCCCAGTTCAGCCTCCAGAGTAGCTGGGACTGTAGGTGTTCACCAACACGCTTGGCCAATTTTTAATTTTTTTTGAGAAATGTTGTCTTACTGTCGGGGGTGGTGGCTCATGCCTATAACCCCAGCACTTTGGGAGGTCAAGGCAGGCAGATCACTTGAGGTTAGGAGTTTGAGAGCAGCATGGCCAACATTTGGAAACTCCTGTCTCTTCTAAAAATACAAAAATTAGCTGGGTATGGTGGTGCATACCTGTAATCCCAGCTATTCTGGTAGCTGAGGTATGAGAATCGCTTGAACCCGGGAGACAGAGGTTGCAGCAAGCTGAGATCATGCCCCTGCACTCCAGCCTGGGTAACAGCAAGATTCCATCTCAAAAAAAATAAAAATTAAAATACAAAATAAAAATGGGGCATGGCTATGTTGCTCTGGCTGCTCTCAAACTCCTGTCCTCAAGTGATCCTCCTGCCTCTGCCTTCCAAACTGCTGACATTACAGGCATGAGTCACCGCACCTGGCCAAGGAGGTTCTTAATAGTTGTATTAGTCATTCCTTACTCCCTAGATATCTTCTATTACAAATACTTCTACTAGTTATTACAATACTACTTTCAACTACTAGCTAATATTATTGACTCTGACCATGAGGCAAGCTCTGTGCTAAGCCACATATTATATGGTGGTTAAGAACACAGGTAGCTGGCACAGTAGCTCACACCTGTAATCCCAGCCTCACACCTGTAATCCCAGCACTTTGGGAGGCTGAGGCAGGAGCATCACTTGAGCTCAGGAGTTCAAGAGCAGCCTCGGCAACAGAGTGTGACTCCCATCTCTACAAAATATGTTAAAATTAGCCAGGTATAGTGGCATATGTTTATAGTCCCAGCCACTTGAGAGGCTGAGGTGGGAGGATCACTTGAGTCTGGGAGGTCAAGGGTGCAGTGAGCCATGAACACAGGTTTTGGAGCTGGACTATTGATTCAGATCTCAGCTCTATCACCTATAGCCTTAGGGAAGTCAACTAACCTCTCTGTACCTCAGTTTCATTATCTGTTTAAAATGGGCTAATAACCCTTCTCCTAGGATTTATAGTGAGGATTAGATTCACTCTGAGATGCATAAACCAGTGGGTAGAGTTCTGATACTTGCAGACTTGAATGAGAAAAATTAATTACATCTATGCTTATCAGTTTTTCAAAGTCTTGGCATTGTTAAACCTGTCTCCAGTTCTCATTATTAAATCTATTTAAAAAGAAGCATCTTTATTACTATATTACTTTTTATTCTTTTGGTAACTGTCTCAGTATGTTTTGTTTTCCCATTGATTCTATTTTATGCATTTGGAATTCTTATTTTGAGAGAGTGGAGAGGCTCCACTCAGTTTCCAAAAGGGCCTGTAGTCCAGAAAAATTAAAGAACCCTTGCATGCAAACATGTGCCAGGTACTTAAAATCATTCCTGGTGCATAATAATCATACTACCTGTGTTTGCTATTATCTTAGTCTGTTTGAGCTTCTATAACAAAATACCGTAACCTGGGTAGCTTCTAGATGACAGAAATTTGTCTCTTGCAGTTATAGAGAATGGGAAGTCCAAGATTAAGGCGCTGGCAGATTTGATGTCTGGGGAGGGCCTGTTGCCTGATTCATAGACAACATCTCCTATCTGTGCCCTCACATGGCAGAAACAGCCAGGGAGCTTTCTGGGGCCTCTTTCTCTACAGTACTAATCCCATTCAGAGCCCTTAAGACCTAGTCACAGCCTCAAAGACCCTACCTCGTAATAGCACCAACTTGGGGGTTAAGATTTCAACCTATGAATTTTGGAGGTAGACATTCAGACTATCACAGCTATTGTTACCATCTCATTTTAGTCCATAAGAACTTAAGAGGTGACTATGGCTATTACCCCACTAGGATATATAGTTATGAAGGGAGATGTTTTTTCTGTTTTGTTCATTGTGTATCTCTAGAACTCAAAATGTGCATGGCATATAGTAGATATTTTAAAATTCTAATGAATGTCCAGATCCCAATTTTGCAAAGAGGACACTGGGGCTTGAAGAGGTGGCATATCACACCATATTCAGTCACCCTGCACCAAAGTCATCAAGCTCCATCAGTGTGGCTCCGGGACTGGAGACTGAACTTCATTCATTGTCTCCTGGTCATTTCATGATTCGTTCTCTCCCTCTCCCTCTCTCTCTCTCTCTCTCTCTCTCTCTCTCTCTGTCTCTCTCTCATTGGCAATGAGGGTCTTGTTATGTTGCTCAAGCTAGTCTAGAACTCCTGGCCTTCAACTAACCCTGAGTGCTGGGATTACAGGTTTGAGCCACTGTGCACTGTGGCTGGCCCATTTCACAATTCTTAGAGAAGCAATTTTTCCTAAGCTTAGAACTTGTATACTGGGGAAAACAAAGCCCAGTTTTGATTGGGATTTCTTTTTTTCTTTTTTCTTTTTTTTTTTCGAGACAGAGTCTCACTCTGTTGCCCAAGCTAGAATACAGTGTTGCGATCTCAGCTCACTGCAGCCTCCAACTCCTGGGCTCAACTGATTCTCCTACCTTAGCCACCCAAGTAGCTGGGACCACAGGTATATACCACCATGCCCAGTTAATTTATCTTTATTTTTTGTAGAGATGAGTCTTACTATGTTGCCTAGGCTGGTCTCAAAGTCCTGGCTGAAGCAATCTGCCTGTCTCGACCTTCCAAAGTGCTGGAACCATATGCAGGGGACTTCTTAATGAAGCAATGGAGGCAGAAGGTGATGTACAGAACTGAGCAACCCCAATCTCATCAGGTCTTATCAATAATTTAACACAAATAATATCATATTAACATGGCAGTGCTCCTAGCTTTCCCCTTGCACACCTGCTAAAGGAAATTTTGTCTTCTTCAGCTTGGTTCTTGGGCTTCTGTAGTGCAGGATCTGGGCTTGGGGAAACTGGAGAAGTGACAGAGTGTGGCTGTGCTCTGGAAAGGAGAGTTTTACCCATGGGAAAGGCCAAAGGGTAGAAATCAAAGGGCAGAGACAGCGGCAAGGAGAGACAAGACCCACAAGAGTGGGGTGTCAGTGAGAGCCAAAAGTGACAGAGTGAGGTTGGGGCCTGGATGCCATTCTGTGGAGAGTGGGTTTTCAGATGTGGAGAGAGAGTTTTTCAAAGTTTTTTGTTTGTTTGTCTTGTTTGTTTGTTTTGCGGTTCTTCTGATCCTTCCAGAGTCATGGGCATTATTATTATTATTTTTTTAAGAAAAACAGGAAAAATGTAAACAACTTGAACTTGACAGCCTCTGATCTAATGTTAGTTTAGTACTACTTCAGGGCAGGAACCACAAGACATCCAGCTTTTATATGGATAATATCCCATCTGCTTCAGCAACACACAATCCCCACCTGTACTTGATCTCTTACCCACACTTTTCCTTGCCATGGCCAATTGCCTGCTAAGTTGGTTGCAAGTCCTGGAGTGCAGAGCTCCTTATATAAATGGAACATTTGTCACCTCGCTGGATCTGTGATTCATTTTGTCACATGGCCCTGAAGTGGCACAAAATGTATGTAATGTCTTTCCAAGTTTCTCAGAAAAGCTGGTTTGTATCTTCTGTGAGTATCTATACAGCTAAACACACACACACACATACACACACACCCCTACAAAAACAAGTCATGGCTTACAGGTATAATGCAGTCTAAATAAATAATTTAAAAATTTTCTGGCTGAGCACTGTGGCTCACACCTGTAATGCCAGCACTTTGGGAGGCTGAGGTGGGTGGATCGTCTGAAGTCAGGAGTTCAAGACCAGCCTGGCCAACATGGTGAAATCCCATCTCTACTAAAAAATATAAAAATTAGCCAGGCGTGGTGGCGCTTGCTTGTAGTTCCAGCTACTCAGGAGACTGAGGCAGGAGAATTGCTTGAACCCGGAAGGTAGAGGTTGCAGTGAGCTGAGATCGCACCACAGTACTCCAGCCTGGGTGATGAGCGAGACCCTGACTCAAACACAAAAACAAAAAAAAATTCTGTTAAAAAATACCCTAACCTGAAGGATTTAGAATGACAGTGAAGGGTTTTGACCTTGACATGTGGCAGACCAGTTTGACTCCCAGCTCTGCCAATTTATTCATTATCTAAATTTGGGCAATTAAACTAATTGCTCTAGCCTGAGTTTTCTCACCTATAAAATAGGAATAACATATCCCATGATGTTTATTGTGAAGAGTGCATAAAATAATCCAGGAAGACGTGTACTGGGTGTTCTCTGTTGCTGTTAGTTAATATGGAATAATTTAGATATTTGGAGCAATAACATGAAAAGAGCTTTTCTCATTGGGTGTCTATTTTCACATCTAAAATTATGGTTTTTTTGTTGTTGTTGTTGTTTGTTTTCTTGAACAATCTGTCCCAAAGATATATCCTGGTCTCTATTTTTTGCAGGAGAGGATACTTAAATATTTGAGATGTTAGCTTTTCTGGTTTCTACCAGGCTTATTAAGGTTTTGAACCTTTCAGATCCAAGTGCTGGCCTGAGCTCGGGCTCTGGGAGTGAGGAGCTGCCTATCTCCCCAGTGGGAGGAACCTCCTGCAAGCACTGCACATCGTGAGAGTGGGCACGGAGCCTGAGCATGTCCTGTGTCATGCATAGCTCCGGGGACACTGTGCCTGCCCCTGAATTGCCTCACAGTTATAGTTAAGAAGATGAACTTCATCAGGGGCTATTACCAGTGCTGCCTTTTGTTCCAAACCACTGCAAAGAAGCAAACAAACTAACAAAACAAAAATCTGCACTAGTTTTTTAAGAATTGGAAGTGGTGGCCGGGCGTGGTGGCTCACGCCTGTAATCCAAGCACTTTGGAGGCCAAGGCGGGTGGATCACCTGAGATCAGGAGTTCAAGACCAGCCTGACCAACATAGTGAAACACCGTCTTAAAAAAAAAAAAAAAAAAAAAAAAATTGTAAGTGGAGGAATAGGAGATATAGACTTGATGTAGCTATTAATTAATTATTCTGAATTAGTGAAAACTGACAACTGAAACTCACTGATTATGAAACAAACATTTGGGATCCCCCCACCCTAAATAATGAAGAGTTATGTCAAACAAAATGGAAATGAAATGATGTGCAGTGATTTCAAGTTGACTCCCCTTCCACTGTTGATAAGTACTTGGTTACTTCAATAGTTTAATTTTTATTTTTTTATTAAGAAGGTTTATTCTCGATGCCCTCTTTTCACTATCATTGCAAAAAAAAATAAATAAATAAAATAATTTTAATTATTTGACTTGGAAATAGTCTCTTTTTTCCCCATCAGATTAATTGTCCTAAAATACCATTTTCCTGGCAAGCTAAAAAAAAAAATCTTCAGCAACTCCTATTGATTTTAGGATCTGGTCCAAATTTCCCAGCCTGACGATCTAGGTCATTCCACGGCTGTCCAACCCTTCCCTACAGAAATGTTTTGTTCCAGCTGGCATCCTCATTTTCCTCCAGACATATACAGCTCATTGCTGCTTCTAACCTTTTATTCATGATGCATCCCAAAAGGAATGCTCTCCTCTAGGGACCTTCTTGGCTCATTTCTCTCCTTCGACTAGTTTCCTTTTCTTCAGTTCCTGTTGATCTCTCACACATGTCTTCTCCAGAGATACTAGCTGACTCTGTTACATAGACATTCAGTGTGTGGCTGGGGAATATAAGTAACGTGCTTCCCATGGGAACTTCAATAGAGCAGTTTCCCTGACTGAGGCAATGGGGGGTACTGAAAGAATAATTTGGGTGAATAAAATATGTAATTTTTTTTTAAAGATAGAGTCTCTCTCTGTTGCCCTGTCTTACCCCACTACAACTTCTTCTGCCTCCTGGGCTCAATCTATCTTCCCGCCTCAGCCTCCTGAGTAGCTGGGACCACAGGCGTGCACCACCATACCTGGCTAATTTTGTGTATTTTTAGGAGAGATGGGGTTTCTCTATGTTGCCCAGGCTGATCTCGAACTCCTGGCCTCAAGTGATCCGCCTGCATTGGCCTTCCAAAGTGCTGGGATTACAGGTGTGAGCTACCATGCCAGGCCACAATATGTATTTTTATAAATGGCGCTGTCAACATTTAAATACTCCTCTGAATTTATGTCCTGAATCTACTTCACTGAAGCCAAATATAAGTCATAACACAGTTAACTGAAGATATATAATCTCTCTCTCTCTCGCTCTCTGAGACCACCATGCTGGGCTAATTTTTGTATTTTTTTGTAGAGATAGGGTTTTGCCATGTTGCTCAGCTGGTCTTCAACTCCTGGGCTTAAGCAAATCACCTGCCTTAGCCTCCCTGAGTGCTGGGATTACAGATGTGAGTCACCATGCCAGCCTAAAATCTCAATCTAGGTAGATAAAACATTGATATGGTTTGGCCATGTGATCAAATCTCATGTTGAAATGTAATCCCAAATGTTGGGGGAAGAACCTGGTGGGAAGTGATTGGATCATGGGGTGGATTTTCCCCTTGCTGTTCTCATGATAGTGAGTGAGTTCTCATGAGAGCGGGTTGTTTGAAAGTGTGCAGCCCCTCCCCCTTCACCCTCTTCCTCCTTCTCTGGCTATGTATGATGTGCCTGCTTCCCCTTCACCCTCTGCCATGATTGTAAGTTTCCTGAGGCCTCCTCAGCCATGCCTCCTGTACAGCCTGTGAAACGGAGCCAATTAAACCTCTTTTCTTTATATATTACCCAGTCTCAGGTATTTCTTTATAGCGGTGTAAGAACAGTGCTACAAATATGCAAATATTTTTCAAGGAAAAATATGTCTTTGGCATAGATTTCTAAAGCATCATATTACATTTAGAAATTGGTTCTTTCACAAATAGAAGTTATAAACTGCTTTTTGCAATATAATTTGTGAAGAGAAAACACACACTGCTTATCTACATAGGGTGTATGAGATTTGAACTTGGCTTCACTTAAGCAAGGCAAGTAAAAAACTGACAACTAGAAAGGCAGGGCCTCCTCCTCCTCCTCCTCCTCCCCCCCTCCTCTTCCTCTACCTCCTCCTCCCCCCCACCTCTTCCTCTTCCTCCTCCTCCCCCCCACCCTCTTTCTTTCTTCTTTCTTCTTTTTTTTTGATATGAAGTTTTGCTCTTGTCACCCAGGCTGGAGTGCAGTGGTGCAATCTCAACTCACTGCGACCTCCACCTCCCAGGTTCAAGCGATTTTCCTGCCTCAGCCTCATAAGTAGCTGGGATTACAGGCACACGCCGCTATGCCCAGCTAATTTTTGTATTTTTGGTACAGACAGTGTTTCACTATGTTGGCCAGGCTGGTCTCAAACTCCTGACCTCAAGTGATCCACCCACCTCGGGCTCCCAAAGTGCTGGGATTAGAGGCATGAGCCACTATGCCCAGCGCCTATTGCTTTTCAGCAGAGAAGCTTGACGTGGACTGGTGTGCCATGTTATGTTGTATAGAGAAGGAAGAAGAACCAAGTATCAGTGGGGACCTCATTATCTGTCAGGCAGTGTGCTCAGTGCTTTCAAGTGTCGTCTCATTTAAAGATCGTAACATCCCTGTGCCATGGGTGTTACTATCTCCTCTGTTATGGTTGAGAAATTTGCAATTATAGATCAGTCCAAGAGTAGGGTTCTTTATTTCAGTCCAAGGTAAACAAAATCATGATTACCCATGGTAGTTGGAATGCCCGCTCTGTTGGGAGAAGTATACATAGTGAGGCATGAAAGTAAGCTTGAGGTTGCCAAGGCTCTAAATAGATGACACATGCTCATGATAGGCGATGACATCCGGAACAACAGCATATGGCTGTGCAGCTTGTGCACAGGGCACCGTAGCATAGCATAAGCACCACATGTTTGTATTTTTGTTATGACACATTCCCGGTGGATGTCAGTGAAGTGTCTTGTTCTAATCAAAGCAGCATAGCATAACAATTTTCCAACAAATGCAAGGGAAGCATTGACGAAGGGTGCCTTTTCCCAATTTGTGCCAAGGCACTAACTGCATGGACCAGGCATGGTGGCCGCCCTGAAATTATGACCTACCCCATGCCTCTCCTAGCTGTTCTGCATTTAACTCACTTTCCTGCCACTGTATCAATGTGGTGAAATTTCCAAGGTTGCTATTCCATGTGACTACTTTAGACTTTTCCTTTAATATGATTTTATTTAAAAATAAAAGAAGTTGTGATTAGAAGTCAGGAGAGTTGACATGGCTACTTGGGATTAAATCAATCTTCACTGAAAACAATTTTTTACTCTTTGTTTTTTGAAACAGGTTCTTGCTGTGTCATCCAGCCTAGGGTGCAATGGTGTGGTCACAGCTCACTGCAGCCTCAAAGTCTCGAGCTCAAGCAATTCTTCTGCCTCAGCCTCATAAGTAGCTGAGACTACAGGCATGTACCACCACACCTGGCTTTTTTTTTTTTTTTTTTTTTTTTTTTTTGTAGAGATAGGCACTCCCTATGTTGCCAAGGTTGGTCTTGGATGCCTGGTCTGTAGAAAACTCTGACCTTGGCTTCCAAGTGCTGGGATTACAGGTGTGAGCCACTGTGTCCAACCAAATAAACAATTTTCATATATTTTGATTTCTTAAAATTTTGTAAATTCTGGGATTAGCATAGAAGTTTTTCTAGCATGTATAAATGGCAGATGCAAATGACAAGGATGTTCTTTGCTTTGGAACATCTGGCCTTAACTCTTAGGATATTGACGTCATCAGTGACGCTTTTCCCTTGCATCACCTTCTTGGCATTTCAGGACTTTTTGGTTCTCAGCTCTCCCTCCTTTCATGAAAATGGTCACTTACATATATGCAACAGATATAGCAGCAGGATTCTCCCATAGAACCCTGGCCAGGACTCACAGATCAAGGCTCTGACTCCTTCCCAGGCTCAGGTAATACGCTTTTCTCTTTGACGGATTTGAAATATGGAACAGAGAGACTCAAAGCCTGAGAGAGGACAGAGCCCAGTCATGTTAAAGGCAGCACGGTAAAGGAAAGAACTGTGAAAACGTAACTTTTCCTTCTCAAGTCTTGAGTGTTCAAATCTTCCACTGATTCCTTGAGATACACTAGTATCCTTTGTATGGGTGTCTATACACAAGTCCATACATATATATAATCTGTTTAAAATAGACTTTATTTTTTGGAACAGTTTTAGATTTATAGAAAAATTGAGAAGCTAGTACAGAGAGGTCCCGTGTGCTCTGCATCTAGTTCACCTTGCTATAAACATATTGGTGTGGTGCATTTGTTATAATTAATGAATCAATAATGGTGAATTGTTAGTCCATACATTATTCACATTTTCTCAGTTTTATTTTATTTTATATTTTTTGAGACAGAGTCTCACTCTGTTGCCCAGGCTGGAGTACAGTGGCACGATCTCAGCTCACTGCAGGTTCCTTCTCTTGGGTTCTAGCGATTCTTCTGCCTCAACCTCTTGAGTAGCTGAGATTACAGGTGTGCCACCATGCCCGGCTAATTTTTGTATTTTTAATAAAGATGAGGTTTCACCATGTTGGCCAGGCTAGTCTCAAACTCCTGACCTCAAGTTATCTGCCTGTCTCAGCCTCCTAAAGTGCTGGTATTACAGGCGTGAGTCACCACACCCAGTTTGGTTTCATTTTTTTGATGGTAGAATTTGCACTCATACGTATCAGAAACTTAAGTTCCTTTGTTTCCTGCTCATATACCAGGGACAGGGAACTTTGGGATAAAAGTGATAGGAGAAAGCTATGAGTTAAGAAAATAGACACAATTAAGCAAAAGAGTCCCACCTTCCAAAGTAACATCTTTGCTGGGAGTGCAGCTGGAGTCCTGGAATCATCCTCTTTGTGTGCACATCCTCATACTGCCCGTCACGATGTGGGGTACTGTTTTCTATTTTGCTATAGCTCATCCTTACAAGTTTCCTAATCTTCAATGTGGAACAAGGAGTTACTCAGTTTTCAAGTAGTGAGATAAGGAAACTTCTGCTTTCCAAGTCAGCACAAATTAATTACTGCTGGCATAGTTTCTAGGATAACATAAGAAGTGCAAGAGTCACTTTGCTTGCGACGCTCCCTTGGGAGATTAACATGGTAAGTACAAAGACAACTGAGCTTAATTAAATCTAAATTCTGAATGACTCATCTCACTATGTATTTTTTTTTTCTCAATGTTTCCATCACTGGCCTTCTTTCCAAATATAAACTGCTTATTCCAATTATACGTGTTACAAAGTGTTCACGTATTTTGTTCTTACATAATGAGTATGGCTAAAAAGTGATGAGACTTTTTTTTGGTACTATGTAGAAGTTTCTTAATTTATAATCATGCCAGAAAAAAATTGATCTTTTTTTTTTAAAAAAAGCTAAATGCAAGTTAAAAAAATTATTTTACAATCCCATTTCAAACACTATAGATATGAAGAGTGTTTTAAAAGTACTTCAAACTGGTTCAAATTTATAGCTTTCCAGACATGGGCAAGAGGGAGGATGGAGCATTATTTGACATGAGAATCTAAGTGTTTTGTGCATGTGTGTGTGCGCGCGCACACACACATGTGTGTGTATTTGCATATCTATGCATTCTAAAAGTTTTTGTTTTTATTTTTGTAAAGATGGGGGTCTTGTTATGTTGCCCAGGTTGGTCTTGAACTCCTGGGTTCAAGCAATCCTCTGCTTCAGCCTTCCAATTTGTTGGGACTACATGTATGAGCTACCATGCTCAGCTATATGTATATTTCAAGCAAATGGACATATGTATTACAGGAGACAACTTGTTTGAATAATCAAAGACTAAATCACCAACAGGCAGAGGCTCCTCAGGTTAGCATAGCAGCATTTAAGTAATTATCAGTCTCTTTAATGTGTTTTATTGAAGAAGTTCTTGACTATGTTACAGTAACACATATGATCACATACTATGGTGGGGGCCACATATAAATTGGTAGGGCGGTATTCATGGGGTTGCTAGCAATTCAACTTCAGACACCTACACATCATGCTGTCATTCATCTCCCCTATGTCTCAGAGTTATTAGATCATGCTCAGTTTACATACAGAAGTCCTTGACTACGCAGCCAATCACAAACCATGTGGAAAATCAATCTTGAAGGGTTGCCAAATAGACAAAAATAAATATAATGGATCACAGTCACTGCTAATACTTTAGATAAATGTTTCTTGCTCAGGTACAACTGGTTGATGAAAACTCTTCCATTTTAAAATGAGTTCCAAATGAATTAGTTCAGTAAATCTTCACTGGATTTTTGCTATGTCTGGAACCTGTACGCCACTGGGGATCCCATAGTGAATAAGTCAAACAAAGCCTCTGATATCATAGGGACAGTTTTCTTTTATTTATAAGCAAGCTCAAACCTGTAATGTTAGCTAAGAAAAAATATTTTAGGTTGGTGTAAAATTAATTGCGATTTTTGTCATTACTTTTAAATGGCAAAACCTGCCACTGATTTTGCACCAACCTAATATATTCCCCACACTTATACACTTAGAATTCTGATAAGGAGTCTATCAGATCAATGAGGGGTAGAGTAGTTTATAGCTCTTTCCCAAACATACCTGAGGGTCACAGGATCACTGCTGTAATGAGGTAGATCCAGGTGTGAGCATTTGGGGAGAGAATGTTAAGAAGGATTGAATTAGCATCTCAGTGCTTACATAATTTGAAAAGACTCTTCAGGTAATTTTAATACTGTAGCAATTTTTTTTTTTTTTTTTTTGAGACAGAGTCTTGCTGTGTTCCCCAGGTTGGAGTGCAATGGCACGATCTCGGCTCACTGCAACCTCTACCTCCCAGGTTCAAGCAATTCTACTGCTTCAGCCTCCCCAGTAGCTAGGACTAACTTTTGTATTTTTAGTAGAGACAGGGTTTCACCATATTGGCCAGGCTGGTCTCAAATTCCTGACCTCAGGTGATCCACCCGCCTTGGCCTCCCAAAGTGTTGGGATTACAGGTGTGAGCCACTGCGCCCGGCCACTGTTGCAAATTAATGGTATAAGGAAATTAGTTTTTTCTTATGTTTGAAACTATAAATATGATTGTTCCTGCATATGCATATGTTTACAGTATTTTGAATGTTATATAATTGTAGTTGCAGGATTCTGGGTGACTTGTGATGGTACCATGGTGGCAATGAGTTTGTGTGACAATGTAACAGAAGGAGATGGAGACATGAAAACAGAACGTGGGAAAGTGGAGCAGGAACCTGAGCTGGGAAGGACTGGCTGTGTGTTAGGCCATTTTTTGCACTGTTCTAAAGAAATACCTGAGACCGGTCATTTACAAAGAAAAGAGGTTTAAGGCCAGGTGCAGTGGTTCACACCCATAATCCCAGCACTTTGGGAGGCTGAGGTAGGGTGCTCACCTGCTGTCAGGAGTTCGAGACTGGATTGGCCAAGATGGTGAAACCCCATCTCTACTAAAAATACAAAAATTAGCCAGGTGTGGTGGTAGGCACCTGTAATCCTGGCTACTTGGGAGGCTGAGGCAGAAGAATCACTTGAACCTGGGAGGCAGAGGTTGCAGTGAGCCAAGATTGCACTACTGCACTCCGGCCTGGGTGACAGAGCAAGACCCTGTCTCAAAAAATAAAATAAAATAAAACAAAATAAAATAAAATAAAATACAGTTTTAATTGGCTCCCAGTTCTGCAGGCTGGATAAGCATGGTGCCAGCATCTACTCAGTTTCTGGGAGGCCTGCAGGAGCTTTTACTCATGGCGGAAGGGGAAGACGTAGCAGGCACATCACGTGATGAGAGCCGGAGCCAGGGTGCAGGGAGGGGAGGTGCCACACACTTTCCTCAACCAGATCTGTGAAGAACACACTGTCAGAAGGGTAGCACCAAGCCACAAAGGATCCACCCCATGACCCAAACACCACCCACCAGGCCCCACCTCCAACACTAGGGATCACAATTCAATGTGAGATTTTCAGGGAAAAACATCCAGATGATATCAGGTTGTTAATGATAAAGTTCAACAGCCAAACACCGTCACAGACAAACTCGTAGTCTAATGTGGTTGGGTTCATGAGCTCGAAACAATGGGGAGTGCTCCAAGGGACCCACAGAGGGTCTCACCAAAGGAAAAAGCAGGGTTCTTGGAGGAACTGGGAGAAGGGTGGAATTTAGGAGAAACTGGAAGGAAACAGTGTCGCGATAGAATGAAAGTAGAGCAAGGCTGTGAGTAGCATTTTTTTTTCTTTTCTTTTTTTTTTTTGAGACGGAGTCTCACTCTGTTGCGCTGGCTGGAGTGCAGTGGTGCGATATTGGCTCACTACAACCTCCGCCTCTCAGGTTCAAGCAATTCTCCTGCCTCAGCCTTCTGAGTAGCTGGGACTACAGGCACCTGCCACCATGCTCGGCTAACATTTGTATTTTTAGTAGAGATGGGGTTTCCCATTTTTGGCCAGGCTGGTCTTGAACTCCTAACCTCAGGTGATGTGAGTAGTATTTTTATTAACATGTGTTCTGGTGTAACAGACAGATTCAGAGTTCTGTTTCCTTGGAGACTATAAAGTTAAATGTGGAATGCTGCCTCTCTACATCTCTGAACTGAAGGCTGGAAATCAAAACTGCTTCCTTGGGTCAAGTGACCCTCAGGCCCAGATCATACAGGCAAGAGTGGGTGTTCCATTCTCATTGATCATCAAATAGCAGTTTCTGACTGGTTTTAGAGTTTTCCAGTTTTCTTAGCCCTCTGTCCTTGGTGTTAATGAACAAAAGCAGTTTTTAACAGATTCACATCAATACAGAAAAATGTAAAAGAAAGTTTTGACTGAAGCAGCAAGAGACAATAGATGTAAAATTCTTTTTTTGTTGTTGTTGTTGTTGGCTTTTTTTTTCTTTTTGGAGACAGGGTCTCACTCTGTTGCCCAGGCTGGAGTTCAATAGCCTGATCATAGCTCACTGCAGTCTTGACCTCCTGGGCTTAAACAATCCTCCTGCCTCAGCCTCCTGAGTAGCTGAGACTATAGGTGTGCACCACCACATTGAGAAAATTAATAGATGTGACATTCTAAAATGTTGTCAGAGCAAGAAGCAAATCTTCAAAGGAAATATCCTAGCCCCTTGGTGACTTTTAAAAGTGCCTCACCCAAAGGAAATGGAGTTCAGGAAAGAATCTATGAAGATGTTTTCTCCGCAGAAAGCAATTCTATAACTCCAGATGGAAAGGCTGGGGCTAATAGAATAGATCGCTACTCCAGGGCCTTCAACTCTGTCCTAGTTCTGGTCAAATAGGATTAATACTGCTCATGGTTACTATCCTAAAAGGATTGTCATGGTTAATAGTGGGTGTTTACTATTTTCAGTGAATTTTGTTGCTGGAATAAAGAAGATGATAATATGAAACAAAAATCAGCCTGCTTCTCCTCATATTTTGATCAGCTCCCAAGCATTCAGGATGCTGTTACTAATTAGACATTTGTTTTAATATTCTGGGCCTCTCCAGGCTAGGCAAGCTTGTGATGTGGGGAAAGTTGACTCTTCATGCAATGGTCTCTATGGCTTTGCATTAGATCCACTGCTCCCTTGTAGGCACCAAACGCTCTTCTGTTGTTCTCTGGGTCTAGAACTCTGTTCCTTTTCTCTGGAATAGTTCCTACTGATTCTTCAGCTTATTCTTCACTTTTTCTGCAGGACAATCTCCTTGGTCCTGTAGTACTCTTGATTTCCCCACTACCTGTACATTAATTGTTTCTCTATAGATCCACCAGAGTCTTGACTTTTTTTTTTTTTTTTTTTAATGGAGTTTTGCTCTTGTTGCCCAATCTGGAGTGCAATGGCAAGACATCGGCTCACCGCAACCTCCGCCTCCCGGGTTCAAGCGATTCTCCTGCCTCAGCCTCCCAAGTAGCTGGGATTATAGGCATGTGCCACCACACCCAGCTAATTTTGTATTTTTAGTAGAGACAGTGTTTCTCCATGTTGGTCAGGCTGGTCTCCAACTCATGACCTCAGGTGATCCACCCACCTCAGCCTCCCAAAATGCTGGGATTACAGGCATGAGCCACTGTGCCCAGCTAGTCTTGTTTTATTCACTGCTATATCCACATATCTAACCTATTCCTAGTAAATAGTAGGTTCTTCCTAGATCTATTTCTGATGGACTGGCTTAATGAATAAATGCTCATTTTACTGGTAACTCTGAAAAAGGAAAAAAAAATTAATGATTTTACTCCACCATTAGCAACTTGATTCTGCCCCTTGTAACAGGACATAAACTTCTTATTATTGCCTACAAGATCCTAACTTCCTTCTCCCAACTGTCTAGTAACACTCTCTTTATGCATCATGGTACCCATGCTGGCTTTCTCTCTTCCTCCCACACATCATTTTTCTTCCTACTTCAAGGCCTTTGTTCTTGCTATTTTATCTGCCCTGGAGTTTTGCTAAGTTGGTTTCCTTATTTAGGTGTTGCCTCAAAGCTTAGAGCATTTCTCTTAGATCATTTCTCCTTAAAGCATTTCTTTCTCCCTTCCCAAAATTAAGAGTGTCTCCTATCCCTCTGGTCACTGTTTTCTTCTTTGCCCTAATCCCGGTCTGCAAGTTTATCTTTTTATTGGATCATTGTCCATCTTCTACTGATAAAAATAGCTGCAAGTCTGTCTTATTCAAGGCTACAACTGAGTGCTTAGTAGAAAGCCTCATTCATTGCAGCATCTAGTATTTGATGATTAATACTGATTACATGTTTGATGAGTAAATGAATAGAAGAATAATCTTAGACATAAATTATTTAATTTCAGGGAAAGAATGTTAGTGGTGGAATCTCAGGCGTTACTGTGGAAGAAACTTTTGAAGTGTATTCCTTCCAGTTTGTTCATACTAGGCTAAGTTTTCCTTCTTTTCTTTACATAATTTAAAAATACTTCATCTCAGAACTACTTGCTTGAAGTACTTACTTTAGGACACATTTTTAGACTACAGTTTAGAATTACAGTTATTCAAAAGGTTTGATAAAAACTTTTTGTTAGTCAGTAAGTTTACTCTGTCCTCCAAAGAGATTTGCCTTATTCTCAGGGAGTAAGAGAGAAAAAAGAATTTCTTGTCCTCTTTGTACCAGGTGTTTTGCTTTTACTTCTCTTTATGTTTACCCTAACATTCCTTTCCTTCCTTAGGTTTGCTTTTTGTCTATCTCCTTTTTTCACTATTACGTAATTCATGGAGTTGCTGGGGGAAGTGCTTAATTTCAAATAGTCTGTTTTAGAACTTCACCAGAATGACAAGAACAAACAGAATGGTAAGCAGCTAGAGAGAGTTAAGTGAGAGTGATCCCTAGGTGAAATATGCTTCCTGCCTTCTAGGCTGACAACAGGCCTGGGGGATGTGTGTTGAGAGCTCACATTACCTTAACTGCAGGTCATTAATCTTATCTCAATCCCCTCCCTTTCCCTTCAGCTTTCCATTTCAAAGTCTGTATCACATCTTGAAGTGTTGTCACATAATTTCCTCCATTAGCTGAGCTTTCCAATTTTTATTACCTGATTTCCTTTTTTGTCTTCTGCTTTTTAAACCCCCCCTTTTTTCTAAAGCCTTATTGTGTACTTTGGATTCTAATTCGTCCTATCAGAGTCTTCCTATAATTCTGTTTGCAGTGTAGTGCTGTCTGAATTATGTGTTGGTTACATGATGGTTACTCAGGAAGGAGTATGAGGGCACCTCGGTCATATCTGTAAACTTCTTTAAGAGAGGGGGAGGGCGCTGATACCAGTTCATGTGTTTTTGGGTAGCCCTCGGATATTGAGCGTGTTTACTGTATTTTCTTCCATTGTGAAAGAATCAGTTCTCCGGATTTCCTTAAAGCTTGTCTTTACCATTCTCCGCACCCCACTTATTTTTCTATTTAAGAATTTTTTTTCGATTTATGTAATACATGTTCAATATGGAACACAAAAAGTTAATTAAAAAAGTCACTACAGTGTCGCCAAGGATGAAAACACCTTCTGTCTTTCTTCGTGCATAACTACCCCTCTCAAGCTTACGCAGCATTTTCAAACCCAAGAGACCTCTCTAAATCCAAACGAAGTTAAAGATTTGTTATTCACCAAGTTTATACGGAAATTAGAGAATCGCAGGGGCGTAAGAAAACTCGCATCTAGCAAATGAATCTGCGTATGCGGGGTTCTCTTCAGGGAGGTTGCTCGTCCATGAAACACACCCCAGTCTGCAGCCACCTGGGAGTGTGGAACCAAGGGCGAGTGAACCGGGCGGGCAGGGGCGGAGCTTGCGGTGACTGCGGGTAGGAGGAGGAGCTACAGAGCTGTCACCAATCAGAGCCCAGCTTTGTTTTCTCTTGCCGACCAATGAGGGAGTTCTGCTGGAGGGGTTGTCTTCAAGTCTGAGACGCCCGCCGCTCTCACAGCCTATCAGCAGGCGCCTCTTACCCCGCGGGCGGTGCGGCCCCGCCCCGCCTCTCCAGCCTCGGCCCTGCCCCCCCGAGGGTAGGGGCTGTGGAGGTTACTCGCCGCGCGGGAGGCGGAGGCCGGGCTCCCACTGGGCTCGAGCGTTCTGTGCCCGCCGCGGCGGTGCCGAGCCCGCTGGCTCCAGATCGTCCTCTGCGGCGGTGGCGGTCGCTGCCTCCTTGCCTCCGGGCCCGGTGCTGCAGGGGCCAGAGTGAGTGCGCCTCCCGCCTGCCGACCGCGGCTGCCCACAGCAGGTAATGGGGCGCCGCGGGAGAGCGCCTGTCGGAGTCCCGGGCTCGGAGAGGGTGGTGGGGTCGGCTCCCGAAGCTGCTCGCTGACCGGGCGACCGGGCCGAGCGGGGCCGAGGTGCTCAGGAGGCTCCCGCTGGCCTGGAGGCGCCTCCGCCCTGGAGCCCGCGGCGGGCACCTTGCGGGGAGGTGGGGGCGGGGCCGGGGCAGGGGCGGGGCCGCCTCGGGAGGGACCCTAGGGACCCTTGGGGACACGCGGGACTCCGCGCGGGGGCGGCGGCGGCCCCGACCCAGGGCGGGGAGGACCGGCAGGTGGAGGGAAAACTGCAGAGTTGAGTCAGAGTCCGGCTTCCCGGAGAGAAGAACCGATTGAAAGGGAGCGATAAGCTGGGTGGCTTTTTTTTTTCCTTCCTCTAAACCAGAAAGGCGTCTTCACTTGGGTCATGTTAATTATATGTTTTCTGAGAACAGGCGTTTGGGCGTGCAGTCCACACGATAGCATCGTTTATTTACTTATTTACTATTAAAAAAATTAAAAGCAGCCTTTAGCGTGAATCTATTTGGGGGCTTTTGCTTAAGTGACAGGTAGACCCAGCAGAGTAACTCACCTTTGTCTGGACTGAAGTGGGGAGCGCTGAGGTAGGAATGAGGGGGAGGAATGTTCGTGATGAATGCCTGTGCAGGTTTGAAGGGATTGTGGGGGTGGAACCTTGTTTCTGTTACCGTGCCGTGGGTAGGAGTAGAATTGTGATTTTTTTCTTTTTCTAATTTTTAAAAACAACATTTACATTTAAAAAAGGACTCCCCAAAAGCAGTCTCTGGACTGAGGCTTTAGGGATGCTTCTGCTTTATTCAGGCAGTAATAGTTTGCAGGTAAATCCTGGGCAATTAATTACGTGATTTGATTTACTTGTAAAGAAGTATCTTGAATTGTTGCTACCTTTCCTTTGACATGGCCAATATATTGTTTGTTTACAAGTGAATTGATGACGGTCACTGAGTTTTAGTGATAATGTCACAGTGATGGCCCTTGGAGAGTTTTCTATGCTCAGGTTCACTCTGGTTCTAAAAAACAGTATTGCCATTTACTTGTGAAGCTCATAGCACTCTGTCAATTGTATAGTATGTCACCCTCTTACGCGTCTGAGGCAGGCTGTGCGTAGCATGCCCATTTTACAGGTATGTAAACTGAAAGCCCTAGAGATGAAAGAAATCCTGCCTCATTTTACTCCTACTTTATTTTATACTTGTACTGGATTTAATTCAAAAATCCGGATAAGATTCCTGCCATCAAGCCAGCTTCTGCATACCAATTCAATCCCGTGTACACAGGTCAGAGGTGGAGACGGTTATTTTCAAGTAAAGAAATATTATCTCCTAAGGTTTTTCTTTCCATCCAGGTTGCTAAGCTAGTTTGAATTTCAGGTGAAAGGCAATTTTCCACACAGGTAAAACAAACAAAAGTTAGTAGTGCTGTGTGAAAATCTCTATTTTAAATTTTGGGAAGCTTTCCAAATTAGAGAACCTTATTTATGTTTGCGTTTCTAGTGCAGTATTGAATTTTGGTAGTTTTTTGAATTGAATTGAAATAATTGATATGCAGAAGGCAAATACTAATGAAATGCATTTTGATCCTGACTTATGATTTTGTTTCGGGAAGTGTTTACTGTAAATTTATAGACGGGTTGAAAAATAATTTCTTAATTAGAATAACTCGACCAAAGGATTTTGGGCATTAGCGTGAGACAAGCTGAAATGGGTAGTTGGGAGTAAACTCTTGTGTGATGTTAAGGCTTAGGGAATTTTAGAGAATTGTTAGGTTATGTTAAATTTACAAGTTATCAGGAACGTGAAAATGTCTTATGGATTACTAAATGGAACTCCTTTTTTTTGAGATGGAGTCTCACTCTGTTATCCAGGCTGGAGTGCAGTGGCTCATGCAACCTCTGCCTGCCAAGTTCAAGCAATTCTTGTGCCTCAGTCTCCCAAGTGGCTGGGACTGCAGGTGCACACCATCACACCCAGCTAATTTTTTGTATTTTTGTGGAGATGCGGTTTCACCATGTTGGCCAGGCTGGTTTCCAACTCCTGACCTCAAGTGATCTGCCTGCCTTGGCCACCCAAAGTGCTGAGATCACAGGCATGAACCACTGCACCTGGCCTGAATGGAACTGTTCTAAACATGAAGTTATCTCTTGTTTTGTGGCTAATATCTCTATTGCATATGTACATTTTAACATATTCATGTAATATATAAACATCTCTTACACAAGGCTATCACTCTGTTTATTTGTGTTTTAGTGGCTTTATTTAACTTTTACTCTCTGTCAAATTAAAATTCCTAGAACCCAAGCAAAAATTTTCATAAAGAAACCTTTTATCATCTGTTGATTATATAGAAAATGAATCATTTATTCTCATAAGCCCAGCCCTCCTGCAGTGTCAGACACTGGAAAGATATGTTGGCTGTGTGTAAAGTATTTGCCTGTATTCTTACCTGAAGTTTTGACTCCTCCCCCTCCCCCATGGTTTTCAGAGTTTCTGTGACTTTTTTCTTTTTTTGCACTGAGGGCTGCTTATTGGAGATTTCAAACAGATTTTTGGTTTTCCTTATTATAAACATTTTATTGACAAAGATACAAGGTACGCAACTGTTTCTCTCCTAATTGCAGTTCAGACAGAATTGCAATGAATGACTTAAGTCTCGATTTTATTAAATGAGATTCATTTGGAAGGAAAGGGTATTCCTTCACTTTGAATTTAAAGTGAAGGGAATTGTTAGTGAGGCTTGTGCACTGAAGATACTGTTTTTTATAAACCGCAGGTTCGTTGGCAGCCTTGCATGTCTATTGGCGCCATTCTTCTGATAGTATATGTTCATTCTGTGCGTCTCTGTCGTAGTTTGGTAATTCTCACAATATTGCAGACCTTTTCATTGTTATCTGTTACGGTGATCTGTGGTCAGTGACCTTTGATGTCATTATTCTAATTGTTTTGGGGCTCCATGAACCACACCTATATAATATGGTGAACTTAATTGATAAATGTTGCGTATGTTTTGGTATCTCCACCAACTGGCCATTCCACATCTCTCTTCCTTTCTCCAGGCCTCCCGATTCCCTGAGACACAACAATATTGAAATTAGGCCAGTTAATAAATCTGCATTGGCCTCTAAGTGTTCAAGTGAATCAAAGAGTTGCATGTCTCTCACTTTAAATCAAAAAGCTAGAAATGAGTGAGCTTAGTGAGGAAGTCATGACAAAAGCCGAGATAAGCCAAAAGCTAGGCCTCTTGCACCAAACAACCAAGCTCTGAATGCAAAAGAAATGTTCTTAAAAGAAATTAAAAGTGCTACTCCACTGAACACACAAACAATAAGAAAGTGTAACAGCCTTATTGCTGATACAGAGAAAGTTTTAGTGGTCTGGGTAGAAAATCAAACCAGTCACAACATTCCCTTAAGCTAGCAGAGCAAAACTGTAACTCTCTTCAATTCAGTGAAGGCTGAGAGAGGTAAGGAAGCTGCAGGGGAAAAGTTGGAAGCAGCTGGGCATGGTGGCTCATGCCTGTAATCCCAGCACTTTGGGAGGCAGAGGCAGGTGGATCACGCGGTCAGGAGATTGAAACCATCCCGGCCAACGTGGTGAAACCCCTTCTCAATTAAAATACAAAAAACTAGCCAGGCATGGTGGTGCTCACTTGTAGTCCCAGCTACTTGGGAGGCTGAGGCAGGGGAGTTGCTTGAGCCCGGGAGGTGGAGGTTGTAATGAGCCCAGATCATGCTACTGCATGCACTCCAGCCTGGTAAGAGAGTAAGACTCCATCTCAAGAGAAAAAAAAGAAAAGTTGGAAGCTAGAAGAGGTTGATTCATGAGGTTTAAGGAATGAAGCTGCTTCCTTAACATGAAAGTGCAAGGTGAAGCAGCAAATGTCAAAGGCTAGGCTGACTCTTTTATTTGGAGCTAATGCAGGTGATGACTTCAAGTTGAAGCCAGTGCTCATTTACCATTCCAAAAATCATTAAGCATTATGCAAATTCTATGCTGCTTGTGCTCTATAAATGGAGCAACAAAGCCTGGATGACAGTACATCTATTTACAGCATGGTTTACTGAATCTGTTAAGCTGTCAAGGCCCACTGCTCAGAAAAAAAGGTATCATTGGGACAGTGCTGTTCATTGACAATGCACCTGACCACCCAAGAGCTCTGATGGAGATGTACAAGGAAGTTAATGTTTTCATACCTGCTAACACATCATCCATGCTGTACCCATGGATCTAGGAGTCACTTCACCTTTTAAGACTTATTATTTAAGAAATACGTCTTGTAAAGCTATAGATAGTGATTCTTCTGATGGGTCTTGGCTAAGTAAATAGAAAACCTGGGAAGGATTCACAGTTCTAGATGCCATTAAGGGCATTTGTGATTCAAGGAGGAGGTCAAAATATTAACATTCACAGGAGTTTGGAAGAAGTTGATTCCGACCCTCATGGATGACTTTCAGGGGTTCAAGACTTCGGAGGAAGAGGTACCTGCAGATGTGGTAGAAGTAGCAAGAGAACTAGAATTAGAAGTGTACCCTGCAAATGTGACTGAATTGCTGCAATCTCATTGTCAAACTTGAATGGATGAAGAGTTGCTTCTTCTGGATGAGCAAAGAAAGTGGATTCTTGAGAGGGAATCCATTCTTGGTGAAGATGCTGTGAGCATTGTTGAAATGTCAATGGAGGATTTAGAATATTATGTAAACTTAGTTAATGAAGCAGTGACGGGGCATGATAGGATTAACTTCAATTGTGAATGAGATTCTACTGTGAGTAAAATGCTACCAAAAGAGAAATCTTTTGTGAAAGGCAAACTTCATTGTTTTCTTATTTTAAGAAATTGCCACAGCCATCCCAGCTTTCGGCAATCAGCACCTTGTTCAGTCAGCAGCCATCAACACCAAGGCAAAACCCTTCACCAGCAAAAAGATTATGACTCCCCACAGGCTCAGATGATCACTAGCATTTCTTAAAAATAATAAAGCACTTTAAAATTAAGACATAATGCTATTACCCACATAATAGACTACAGTATACTGTAAATATAACTTGTGTATGCATTAGGAAAACGGAATATTTCTGTTACTGGCCTTCTTGCCATGTTAGTTTTACTAAGGTGGTCTGGAATGGAACACACGATATCTTCAAGGTATGCCTATGATTTCAGAAATATCCTCTCCTATTGGACCCTCTGAGTTTCCTTGTCTTCAGAAGCCCAGACCAAAGTGTAGATTTCTTGGTCTTTATTTATGAGTAGTTGAACTTTTTTTTTAATGGCTTGTGTTTTGTTTAAATTTTACGTAAACCAAAGTGAGCCTAGTCTTACGCTTTGCTTTCTTAGATTACTGAGTCTTTAAAATAAGTAGTACAGAGCATGTGTTTGGTAAAGTTATTTGCTACCTACTATGAACAGATGCTTAAGTAAAAAAAACAAGCAAACCCCAAAATAAGATGTTTTTCCAGGCATGTAAATTTTTTTCTTGAAGAGGCATTTAGTCTTTCTATTTAGTAGAACATTATCAGCTTGCTTTACTTATGAAAAAGAGGAGAGCATTCTTTTTTCTCTGAAGATAGGAGCTATTTGTCAGGCTTGTTTATTACTGATTGGGTTGCTTGTTACTGATTGTTTGAGAAGGGAGGTGAAAAAGCATAGCGGTTGCAATACCCGTTTTGGATATAGAAATGACAGTATTAGTGGAGAATAAAGACTAGCTGGTACGATTGCATTTTGCAAGATGTTTTGAAGACAACTTTGGGCTTTGAAAATGCAGGATAGGAATCTAAGTGAGAAAGTCTTTCAGTGGTTTGGAGGGGGGGTGCGTTTATTTCAGTTCCGTTGAACTGTGGGTGGGGTGGAGAGCAGTGGTAATTTATTTCTTACTAGAACACTGCTAGTTCTCAGGGGATTTGATGGAGATCTGGGAGAGAGAAAATGAATAGGATTCAGCCCTTCTAGGAAGGTTGTTCTTGGCAGAGCCTTCGGCCCTTAGGAGAGTGTGGGCAGTTGGTTGTAAGTAGCCAGGCAGATTAAAAGGCTGTCCTCATCCAGGCTTCCCAGAGCTCTCTTCACCTTTGATGACCTTAATCAGGTCATTAAGCATTTTAAGACAGGTTTATAGCTCTCCTGTGGTCCACGCTTGTACTAAGTACTCCTTAATCTTCAAATTTATGTTTGAAATAAGTAGAAACCTGAACTTTATAAAATTAATGACTCAAGTATGCAAGTGAATAGCTTCATAGAGTTATTTGGCTTATGGTAGATTTCAGATTATAGTAGGTGCTTGAATATACTTATTTCTCATACTCTTTCTTCCATCCCTTTAAGAACAAAAAAAGGCCTTATTAGAAATAGGCAGACTTGAATACACATAGAGCTGTACTGCTCAAATTGAGTACTTGAGTTGGAGAGAAAAGACTACTGATCTAGGTGTAGCTTTGAAAAGAGAACGGTCAGGGAGGATGCTGTACATGGCAGGTGTAGGTAGGGATAGGGATAACGTTAACCCTTTTTTGCTGTAGTGAATACTGTCAGAGGGTCTGATGTGTAATTAGACATCACTTAGCTTTACTTGTGATAAAAACACACTCTTGGATGGTTTCTGTATGTGTACTTAAAGCAGTTTGAATCTTGATAATTGAATATTTCTCAGGGTTGTAACTTCTTTTCTGGCAATGGGAAGACTGTTGAAGTGATGATATAAAAATTTGGAGTTGAGCCTGGGATCAAAATTTGGAGTTATGGTCCAAGATTTATCTTCTACTGCTGATATTCGAAATAATTTTTCTCTTCCTATTGTGGCTTCTGATTACTTCTGAAGAGTGAGTTCAGACCTCTGTGCTCTAAAGCCCATCAGAGTATACTTTTTTGTACATAGCGTAATCAGGATACAGATTAGGCATTTTGTCAAGTTTGGGAGAAGGAAGTTGAGCAGTGAGGAAATAAATTAACATTATTTTGATTTCTTTATAGTCATTTTAAATAGGATACAAATTTTATATTTTAGAAGTTTCAAAATGTGGTGATTTCACCTTTCACATTAAACTTAGTATGAAAAATTTCTCACAGTGGTTCTCAAACTTTAGCATTCCTTGGGATCATATAGAGGGCTTGTCAAACCTTAGGTAGCTGCCTTTCACCCCCATTTTCTGATTAGTAGGTCTGGGAGGGAAGGGGGTGGGGAGGTCTTGGCAATTTGCATTTCTAGTAGATTCTAAGGTCTTGTGCTGCCGCCACTGCAGGGGCCACTCCCTGAAAACAACTGAGTACCTTCTAGGGGGAAACGTAAGTGTAGTGGTTAACACAGGCTTTGAAGTTTGAAAGATCTGGGTTTGAATCCCTGTTTTGCTGCTTACTAGTGCGTTGACTTCAGGTAAGTTTCTAACCTCTGTTGTTCCATCTCTAAAGTGGAAATAATATAGTATTTTGCTGTTGTGAATGTGAGTTCCAATAAATAGAAGCTCAGGGAACTGCCTTGTAGATTGCAAGCATGGAATAAATGTTTTCTTTTATCCATAGAAAACATAAGTATATAAAATAAATAGAGTTCTGCATCTTATACCACTGAACCGAAGACAGAAAATTTAATACGTAACCTCATTTCCTAGCACTGTGCTGGGGAAAAAACAAAATGAGTACTCAATTACTTTTTAATGAGTGAAGGATAAGTTGTGGATCCTAGTAATTTTCCAGAAACATTTTTTCAGAGACATAGAATATTCATATTGGTGCAGCCTCCTCCCTCTTCCCTTCACAAAGTTTGGATTTTTAGATCACGGTATGTTGGACTCTCACAATAATCCTCATAGTTTGCATTTTATGTAACAGGCATTTTAAAAGTTGCTTCTGGGAGCTGAATGACAGGAAGTACCTGAAAGTCAGCTTTAGAACATACTCTCGCATCTACTATGACAACTTTGTATTTGATGACCTTGAACATAGTTCTCAGGGATCTCTTCTCTCAACTTGCTGAATGCCTGGTTTCTTTTCTTTCCACAGACCTGCAGGAGCTCACCTCTGGCTATCCTTTCATTAGTGAAACCCTCTTTCCTTTACTCTCTGTCACTATCACTGTCTTATTTCTGTTGTAGCTGTTACCACATTCCTATAATCATCTTATTTGTTTACTTTTTATTGTTTTCTTCACTGGGACATAAACCCTAAGAGGGTAAGGACTTGATCTTTGCTACTGGGTCCCTGGGTTGGATTGGAGTTCCTGGTTGATAGAGACTGAATACCTGCTGGTTCGATGAAGGGACTTCTGATGCGGAGCTGCCCCTCTCTGCTTCCTCCCCAGCTCAGGGGCTCAGGCTGGAGTTAGCACTCACTTCATGGCCCACCATCATGATTGGTCCATGCAGAGTCTCCTACCTTATTTTATTTGTATTTTTCCCCTTCATCACCTGTTCCCATTCATGTTCTTCCTTGGCCCCATGGGACCCTCTCTCGGGTGTGTGCATAATTCCCTTAAGGACGGCCAGATTGTTACCTCGTTGACACTCTCACTAGCTGCTGCTTCCTGCATTCTTGCTGGCATGTGGCATTTTCTGACCTTTTAATTTTTTCCAATCTTACGCAACAGATGGAGCAATCCAGCACAAAGTGATATGTTACTGTTCTTATTTGCAAGTATCTGATTACTAATGCAGCGGGGTATCTGTTGTATATTGTGTGTGTTTTTCCTTGGGTGAGTTGAGCATTTATATGTCCTTTGCCTCTTTTTCTGTTAGCTTTTTGTGTCTCTTTCCCATTTTTCTGCCCTAATTTTTAGCAGTTTTCTTCTTTTTCCAATCTCTTGTTAGATTTTAAATGGTATACATATCTTACTTTTTTACCTGTCGGATTTTTTTTCTTTGAAATATTTTTTTAAATAGAATCTTTAATTTTGTTATGATCCATCCATTTTTTTTTTTTAACCTTCAGGGTCTTGTGTAGGAAATGTCTATCTATTCATATTTACCAAAGTTATGTTTCTACATTTTCTTCTATGGCAAGCCAATTTTCCCAAATCTCATTTACTAAATAACTTAGTGGTTTGTGATGCTACCTGTATCATATGCTACCTGTGTCATATATTAAGATCCACACACTTGTATACACACACACTCAGACACATACACATACTTTCTCACCTTTTTAGGCTCCCTGCTCTGTTCTGATCAATTTGTCTGTTTCTGTTCTAATTTCACAGTGGTTTTTGCTTTTATTTTTATTGCTACAACTTGTTTATATATCTTTTTTTTTTTCTTTGAGGAGGAGTCTTGCTCTGTTGCCAGGCTGGAGTGCAGTGGTGTGATCTCGGCCCACTGCAAACTCCACCTCCAAGATTCAAGCAATTCTGCCTCAGCCTCCTGATTCGCTGGGACTACAGGCGCGCACCACCACACTCAGCTAATTTTTGTATTTTTAGTAGAGACGGGGTTTCACCATGTTAGCCAGGATGGTCTCGATTTCTTGACCTTGCCGTCTGCCCGCCTTGGCCTCCCAAAGTGTTGAGATGATAGGCATGAGCCACTGCACCTGGCCTATCTATCTTGATATCTAGAGGAATGAGTCCCTCCTGTGTTCTTTTAAAAATATATTTAAACTGGTAGTTTTCAACCATGGTTTTATATTAGAATTTACTAGGTAGCTTTTAAAAGCCATGTATCCCATTGACGACAGAGGAACTGAGTTGTAATATCTAGGCAGTGGAGTCCAGCAGTTGTATTTCTTAAAACCTCCTCCAGTGATACTGATCTATGTCCCGAGTGGAAATCACTCATCAATAGTATTTATATTTTATTCAATGGAGGTCAAATTTCTTTTTCTGTAATGATCTCATCTTCTTTGTTACAGTAATTCCTAGTTATTTCAGCTTTTGTTTCTATTGTGAATGCCATTTTTTTTTCTGATTTATTCTCTATTATTTATTTCCCCTCGCATGGTGGAATCTTACATATATACACATATACTATGCATCACTTAACAGGGATATGTTCTGAGGAATGTGTCATTTGGTGATTTCATCCTTGTGTGAACATCACAGACTGCATTTACACAAATGTAGATAACATAGCCTACTACACATCTAGGCTATATGGGATAGCCTATTGCTCTTGCGCTACAAACCTGTGCAGTAGGTTACTGTCCTGAATACTGTAGGCAACTGGAACATGATGGTATTTGTATATCTAAACGTCTGTAGACATAGAAAATGTACAGTAAAAATGTGGTAGAAAAGATTAAACATGGTCCACCTGCATAGGACACTTTGCATGTGTCTGGACTGGAAGTTGCTCTGGGTGAGTCAGTGAGCAGGTGGTTAGTGAATGTGAAGGCCTAAGGCATGGCTGAACACTAACTACTGTAGACTTTATAAACACTGTATCTAGGTGACACTACATTCATCTAAAAAGTATTTTTTTCCTTTAACAATAAACCAAGCTTAGCTTACCTTTTTTGCTTTATAAACTTTTCAATGGTTTTTAACTTTTTTTTTTCCTTTTCCGAGACAGAGTCTTGCTCTGTTGCCAGGCTGGAGTGCAGTGGCGTGATCTCGGCTCACTGCAATGTCTGCCTCCTGGGTTCAAGCGATTCTCTTGCCTCAGCCTCCCGAGTAGCTGGGGCTACAGGAGCGCTCCACTTCACCCAGCTAATTTTGGTATTTTTAGTACAGACATGATGTTGGTCAGGATGGTCTTGATCTCTTGACCTTGTGATTAGCCTGCCTCAGCCTCCTAAAGTGCTGGGATTACAGGTGTGAGCCACCGTGCCTGGCTGGTTTTTAACTTTTTGACTCTTTTGTATTAACACAGCTTAAAACACAAGCATATTGTATAGATGTACACACATATTTTCTTTAAAATTTTTTATAATCAATGTATAGAATTTGGTGAGTTTGGACAAAAATATACACTCCTGTATTTGGTATTATAAAATATGCTAACATTTAAGTCTATAAGCCAATATTTTCCAAATTATGCATGAGTAAGAAAGATCCAAAATGAAAGATAGACCAATGGATTTAAATACAACAAAGTGAGAAAAGTTTACTCATATGGTTTCAGATTCCACACTGCAAATAAACTTTAATGTATATTACATTTTCCATCACCATAATCCAGGTGATAAACATGTCCATCACCTCCAAAGTTTCCTTGTGTCCTTGTGTTTTATTTTTATTTTGTATGTGTTAAAAACACTTAACACAAGATCTACCCTCCACAAATTTTAAAGTACACGATGTCATCTTATTAACTGTCTGCATTTTGGGAAAGCTGTCACACTCTTGGTGGCAGATACAATTTTTCTAAGTATCTAATTTTTGTTTGAAGGCTTGACTTTTATCATTGGCAACAAATACATCAGTGATTTTTTTTAAAGCAATAGGCTCATTTTGCTTTTGAGAAAGTGCCAAATACCTAACTTTCAATACTAATACTTTCAGTGTTTATTTCATGTAAAAATGATATTCTATAAACAAAAAAAGCTGCTAGTTCAGCTTGCTGATCAAACAATTGGCATAAATTCTTTTCCTTGAGACAACCTCCATACTTCAGTATGCCACACAACTCCTTCCTGTGAACTTTCTATTTCAGCACAAAGAGTATTAAAAAAAGGCACATACTCAGGGACTGAGATTTCATGCAATTGCTAATATTCACTGTTTCATCAAGGATATTTTTATACCTTCCTTTTTTTTCCCACAGTGGTCATGATGACCTATACTGGTGGTGCCACTGCCTTGATTCATGCTAAGGGGCCAGCAGTTTTACACACCCTTGCTTTGATCATCATCAGTGCTTCATGTCGGCCTATGAAAGTTGTGAATGACCATTATAATTTTAGTTTGGATGCCATGGACATCCCAGAAGGTGCCTGAGGACCCGCAGGGTGTCTTGAAGCACTTTGAGAGCAGCCAGTTCAGTTGAAGGTGGTCTCCTCACAGTGATCTGTCTCTTGCTCAACTGCATCCAACTTCTCCTTTGTTTATCACTCCTAAAGTTGTCCTTTTAGAAGCAGGGACCGGCTACTTCTTGGCTCAGCTGTGCTGTAGTTTTCCAAGTGAAAGGAAGTTTAGTAACACCAGGAAAGAAAATGTTTTTGAGATAGGCAACTCCTAACATGTACAAAGTTGTACATTTTGTTGTCTTGTCACAATAAATAAATACATCCACAAACATACTTACACTTGATAGACTTTCCTCATCTTTTAAGATGAAGATAATCACAAAGAGAACATGAAGAAATGTTTTGTCTATTTATCAAGAAGTATTTGTTTGGTCGTCATAATTAAATAAAAAAAAAAAACCAGACTACCACCTGTTGTAATGCTTTTTATTTAATGAAGGGTTTAACGTATTCTTATGTTCTTTTATTTCCTGCAAATAGTAATCAGATCTTGATTTGATTCAATTTCTGTTTTTTGACAAAACTGCTTTATAGGTAGTGGCCTGTACTTCTCACCACTGTCAGGTAATGTTGATTGTCTTGATTTTTGTAGTGTTCATGACCATTGATAACCATTGCCTAGATCCATTGTTTTATCAAGGGTTTGCAAGATGATGATATTTTTATTTATTTATTTATTTTTTAGTTATTAGAATGTTTTTATGAAGAGAAACTTTCCCTCATCAACTCTTTGAGATCTAGTTAGTACAGAAAAGGTAGGTTAGATACCCGATTCTTTTGTTTGTTTTTAAAATCAGTTTTCAATATTATGAGTTGGTTCCTTAGATTATAGAACAGGATTATTCTGGATGTGTAAATTAAATTGGTCTCTACATCATTTTTCTTGGAAACACCAAGCTAAATTGCGCTGGTGTTTAGAAGCAGATCTAAAGGAAACTATTAATAGAAAAGTCCTTTTGTTATATTCTGAAAGTAACTTAATTCACTTGAAATAAAAAAAATAATGGCAGAAACATCTCGGAGCTGTTAAATTGAAATTTTAAAAAATTAAAACACTTAGCCGGTCACGGTGGCTCAGTACTTTGGGAGGCTGAGGTGGGTGAATCATGAGGTCAGGAGATTGAGATCATCTTGACCAACATGGTGAAACCTCTTACCTACTAAAATACAAAAAATCAGCTGGGTGTGGTGGCTCGTTCCTATAGTCCCAAGCTACTTGGGAGCCTGAGGCAGGGGAATGGCTTGAACCCAGGAGTTGAAGGTTGTAGTGAGCTGAGATTGCATCATTGCACTCCAGCCTGGTGACAGAGCAAGACTCCGTCTCAAAAAAAAAAAAAAAAAAAACAAAAACAAACAAACAAAAAAACCCACAAAAATTAAAACACTTGTTCTTGTTTTTAGAATGGTGTATTCATTGCATGTAATTATCTTTTTTGTATCTTATATTGTATTTTGAGAGCAGATTCAAAAATGTATAAAGCATCTGTGCCTTCAAGGTTCTTGTAGTATAATAGAGTAGGTGAAAAGCTGACCTCTGTTCTTATCACATAGATTTGTTACAATCATTCCATGGGTGGAATGACAAACAAAAGTTCTGTTTACTCCAATATTCCCCCCTCTTTAAAATTCATAGTTTTGAGAAATGGCTGATAAAAAATCAGATAAAATTTCCTTTGGAAAAAAGGGAAGCAGTCAGTGAAACCTATTACGTAGAAGGCAATCAGATGGGACTGAAGACGTCCTATTGGTATTAGGGTGGTAGGAGAATGGAGGGGGAGGCAACTTTCTTCAGCCTTCAGCTACAGGCTTTTTACTGGCTTCTTCCTGCTAATGCTGCCTGTAGCTTGAAACAGGTCCTCCTGCTTCAGGCCAGACCTGTTTTTAAGCTGCTCCTCCCTCCCTGAATTCCTTCTCATAATTTGAGTGATTGCTGAATACGCAAGACTTGGTGCCTAGACAAGAAAAGATTATTTAAATGTCTGTGTATATTTGTGCACTTCTCCTGGGAACCGGTTAGCAGCTGTCCTTGATCAGCAGGGATTGTGGTGACACTGGCTTTTTCTCTGTACTTCCTCTCATGTGCATTTCAGAGCAGTATCCTCAGTAAAGTACTTTATTTAATCATTGGTGACCATACCGACTATTAATCTTACTACTGAGATCTGTTCAGTTGTTTTCAGTTCAGTGTCTTACACTTAACAAATGATAACTAAAGTGATTTTGACTTGGCTTCTGTTATTCCTGGGTGCTTCTACTTTCCAGATGGGTCTGGAACTAGGTATTTAAATTTACTCTTATTTTTGCATATGGTGCTAAAAGTACCCTTTGGGACAGGCTATGAATGATATGGCAAGGCTGCTTATCAAAATAGACATTTTCCTGTCTAATAACAATTTCGGAATGAATAAAAGCTTTGGGGGCCGGGTGTCATGGCTAACGTCTGTAATCTCAGCACTTCGAGAGGTTGAGGTGGGTGAATCACTTGAGGTCAGGAGTTTGTGACCAGCCTGGCCAATATGGTGAAACCTCGTCTCTACCAAAAATACAAAAATTAGCCAGGTGTGGTAGTGGGCACCTGTAATCCCAGCTACTTGGGAGGCTGAGGCAGGAGAATTGTTTGAACTTGGGAGGCAGAGGCTGCAGTGAACTGAGATTGCGCCGCTGCACTCCAGCCTGGGCAGCAGAGTGAGACTCTGTCTCAAATAAAATTAAAGCATTGGCCATTGGAATGCTTTAATAGATTGGTACAAGCTTGGTGTTTACAGAGAAGAGCTGTCATTTCTTGGTTCTTTACTGTATGCCAGGTGCTGTGCTGTGCAAACCCTCCCTAGATGTCCTTTGAGTATTGCCATTTTCATTTACAAATAGAAAAGCAGAGTCAAGGAGAAGTTAGGTGATTTGCCTTTGGGGTCATATAACGAGGAACTGGTAGAGCCAGGATTCAAACCCAGGTTACCCATTCTTCTGTACATCAGAGACCAATGCATGAGAACTGTGGGATTTGAATTCATATTGGAAGTTTCCTCTCCTTTATGCATCTTTAATCTTTCTTTGGCTCCTTCACAGAATTTGGATAAGCATAAGTCCCACCCATTTTGACCAGTGCCTTAAGTTATTCTACCAACATGTACCTCTTCCCAGGAGAAGATTGGGACACATTGAAAAGTAGCCCGCTGCAGTCATGAAATTGTTGTGAAATTGTATGTTTCATGTAAAAGATTAAAAGTCACTTTCTGCTGTGGGCAACTGACACACCAGAAAGAGGTATCTTTTTTTAATGCCTACCCCTATCCACACACTATGTCAGGTTGAGACACAGTCTATAGGACTTTCCAGTCATGATCATGTATGGAATTTAGTTAATTCACTGAATTGTGTAGTGGGGTCAGGTTGGGAGGAGGTCACTGACACAGAACAGGCAGGCAATAGTGAGGAATTGAACTAAGGAGTAAGAGGTGGTAGGGCAGGGATGGATTTAACACAGATCTGAACAGTATAAGGGAAAAGATTTGATGACTGGTGATGGGGAACTTAGTTCCTCCATTTCTGGTTTCTTCTTGGTTTCTGCTACTGGTTTTCTTTATGCTCCTGTCCCTTAATTGTGGGAGTGACTTCAGCCCTTGATCCACTTACCCCCACCCTCCCAATTGTGTGTTTACCCATTGTCTTGGTTTCAGCTATCATTTCTGTCTGAGTGGCTTCTAAACTGCTTGTGGCTTTAATGAGCTCCAGTTCAGTGAATCCACCTGAGCCCTAATTTGCTGTAGCAGATTTGCATTGCTCAGTGGCTATATCCTGGATATGTGAATATCTCAAAGTGAGTACATTTGATTTTAACTGCTCTTCCTCCAAAGCCAGCTATAAACATTTTTAAGTGGTACACAGATTGGTAGGAAGAGAACATTCCCGCATCCACTGTTGTTGAGGCTCAAGTTCCTATTTAATTAGCCAAGGGTGCTGAACCACCTTGGAAGCGGGCAGCCACATTTGCTGGAAAAGAGACAATATACTGAGGTGTACCTTTCTCTGGCCCCTTGGTTCCCAGTGAGGCACACAACTAACTGCCTGTGATAATGTCAGAGATTACATCACAGTGCCAATGGAACTAACAGGAACCATCAGTGCACTTCCTTTTATGGGGATGTTCATGAACAGCAGGTTCTCCTAGGCTTTGAATGAAATTTAGCCTCTTCAAGACCAAAAGCTTTTTTGTGAAAAGAGAAGGGTTGGGTGTTCTTAACAATGGCTCTGCTTGTAGCCTTCCAGTGTCCCGGGAGGTCGGTTTCCACAGCTCTCTTCCTTGCTTAATTGGTATACATTGCCCTGGGCATGCAACTGGAAACCTTATGGCCATATGTCCTAATGGTTAAGAATGTACACTGTAAAACTAAACACGTTGGCTCCCAAATTCCAGCCCTGCTTATTGCTGGTCTTATGAATTTAGACAAGTTATTTATTCTCTCCAAGCCTCCGTTTTCTTATCTGAAACAGGCTAATTAGAGTACCTACCACAAAAGTTGGTAGTGAGAATCAAATCCACATTTGGTATGTGCCAGGCACTGCACTAAATACTTCTTATGTGTATTTAGTGCAGTGCCTGGCACATACCAAAGGTCAGTAAATTGGAGTTGCTATTCATAATTAATTAACAGTACTGTTGGTTAAATACCCTAGAAAAGCTGTTTAGTTTTTTTTTTTTTTTTTTTTTTTCTTTTTTCCATCTCTGCTATCTGGTCAGTAACCTGATATTTTCATGTCTTCCTACTCATAGTGTCTCATGTTGTCATTCTTCTCTCTGCATTACTGCTGCTACCTTCTTTGAGCAGATATTCATTACCTCTTCATTGTGTGTGTTGGTATAGAAGTCATCTTTGTTTTTATAAATGACCATTGGGTTGGGTGCAGTGGCTCACACCTAGATCCCAGCACTTTAGAAGGCCAACGTGTGCATATCACTTGAGGTCAGGAGTTCGAGACCAGCCTGGCCAATGTGGCAAAACCCCATCTCTGCGAAAAATAACAAAGATTAGCCAGGTGTGGTGGTATGCACCTGTAATCCCAGCTACTTGGGAGGCTGAGGGAGGAGAATTGCTTGAACCTGAGTGGTTGAGGTTGTGGTGAGCCAAGAGCGTACCACTGCATTCCAGCCCAGGTGACAGTGAGACCCTGTCTCAAAAAAAAAAAAAAAAAGAAAAAAAGAAAAAAAATTGATTCTTTGGATCTACCACACTGAATCTAAATTACACAGTTTGCCTTTCAAAGCCTATCATGTTGAGGCCTCTATATGGTATTTTCCATTACTCTTATTTTTCTTTTACATACCCGCCACTCTGGTCAGACGCAGGAATGTGTTCAAAGCATGCATTTTCTTTCTCTTTTTGTCTAAATTGGTACCCTGTATTGCTTTGTCAGGCACATGCCCACTTGTCTCTTGTGGGACAGTTTGACCCCATGTGTGGAGGTCGCATGTGACCTTTGTCTGGTCTGTGCTTTCCCAGGGTCTGAGATGATTGGGGTCTTGGCTATTGCACCTTCTCTAGCCCACGCCCTAGCCTGCCTTTAGGAGTCCTTGATTCTGGGAAACGTTATTACTCTGTTGCTATTATTAATCTGGAGTCAAGAGTACTGGAAATCACACCAATTTTTTTTATGCCTAAACCCTGTTGAAAGGAATTCTGTTCCTGAGGTTTGGACTGCATATGACATCACTATACTGTCAGCCCCCTGTGTGTGTGGGTTCTGCATCTGTGAATTCAACCAATGGCAGATCAAAAATATGAAAAAAATGAATGGCCGTTTCTGTACTGAACATGTCCAGACTTTTTTTCCTGTCGCAATCCCCTAAACAATATAACAACTATTTGCATAATATTTGCATTGTATTAGGTATTCTAAGTAATTTAGATATGATTTAAAGTGTACAGGAGGATATGCACAGGTTATTTGCAAACACTGGGTTATTTTATACCAGGGATTTGAACATCAGCAGATTTTGGTATTGGGGGAAGTCCTAGAACTAATCTCCCACATATACAGAGGAATGACTATGTAACTTCTTTATGTCGTGTTGTTCCTAAAACAAATATAGAGCAGGTACACAGTATGTTTCCTTTATTTTTGTCCTCTTAAGGGTAGCAGTCTTGGCAGTTGCTGAACTTAATCTCTGGTAAGAAGAAGTGCAGTCACGTGTGAATGAGCATGCATTTCTCCTTGTTCTCTGTAATGTCCATTGTCCTGGTTTACCAGTGGTGGCTTGGGCACGTTAGGGAGACACAGACCTTCCTAAGTGGTTGCCCTGTTCAAATAGCCTCATCTCACACCTCGTTCTTACCTTGACTCATGACGGTCATAATAATTCTAAGGAATCACTTAGCCACAGTTTAGACTTGATTTTTCTTGGGTTTATTGGTGGGAACATTTTAAGACTAAGAAATTGAGTGAAAGAAAAATTAATAGACATGTCTTTGAGGGCAGGGATTTTTGTCCATAAACTTACATCCCTGATGCCTGTACAGAAAAAAGTGATATTGAGAGGGGACCTGGAGTTTTCTTTTCTTTTCTCTTTTCTTTCTCTCTCTTTCTTTCTCTTTCTTTCCTTCCTTCCTTCCTTCCTTCCTTCCTTCCTTCCTTCCTTCCTTCCTTCCTTCCTTTCTTTCTTTCTCTTTCTTTCTTTCTTTCTTTCTTTCTTTCTTTCTTTCTTTCTTTCTTTCTTTCTTTTTTGAGACAGAGTCTCGCTCTGTTACTCAGGCTGAAGTGTAGTGGCATGATCTCGGCTCTCTGCCCCTCAGGTTCAAGAGATTCTACTGCCTCAGCTTCCCGAGTAGCTGGGACTACAGGTGCCCCCCCACATACCCAACTAATTTTCGTATTTTTAGCAGACATAAGGTTTTGCCGTGTTGGCCAGGTTGGTCTCAAACTCTTGACCTCAGGTGATCCACCGCCTCAGCCTCCCAAAGTGCTAGGATTACAGGCGGGAGCCACTGTGCCCAGCTGGAGTTCTTAAAGAACTTGCTGTGCATTTCTGTAGTGACCCAATGATAAACCCAAAAGACTAATCAGAGATTCACCTCTTAGAAGCGAAAAGATCCACTAACCTGCAGGATGTCTCTATCGGTGACTTGAGGAAGAACTTGGAAAGGGAACAAGAGAATGATTAGGGGTAGGAGGGAAGACCTTGGATTTATTTGGGAGAACTTTCAGCAGCTTCCTCTTTCCCGAATCTTCCTCTTAGCAAGATACTGAGGCTCAGTGCCCTTGCCTAGCTGCTGCCACTGGAAAACTTGCCCGTAGTTAAGCCCCACCCTGTAGATTTACTCCGGGAGATCAAACCAGCATTTAGATCTGCTAATTATGTCATTTCTATTTCAAGAAATAGACGTCGAGTCCAAAATAGAAATTGGCTGCTTGCTTCACCCTGTTCACCCTGGAGTTATTCAGGCAGAATATGTCAGATATGTTTCATGTGATATTTTCATTAGGCAAGAGATATGGATCCTTTTCTTTCCTTCTTTTTTTAATTTGGGTAACATTTCAGAAATAATGAATGGCAAAGAGAATACAATAAACAACCTATGACCTTTACCTCCAATTAACAGATGTTAACATTTTGGTGTTTTTTTTTCAGATTTAAAAAATATGGAATAAATGAAATGCTACGAATAATGTTTGAAATATACTTTGTTTCCCTTTCCAGTTCTCTTCCCTCCTCTCCTCAGAAGAGTTGTTAATATGAATTTATATATATTCTTTTATCTTTTTCTAAATTTACTTTTACTATATATGGATATTTTGTTAATATAACTGTATAGTGTTATGTGTTCATTAAAATAAATGGTACACTGTGTTTCATTCTATTAATTGCTTTTAGAATTTTATCTATTTTGAGAATATCTAGCCATGATGATACAGAAACCAGATGACATTTTAGTTTTTTTGTGGTGCTTGCAGGTATCTTCTTTAAGTACCTGGTTGCTCATGTAAATCCATCAGTACCTCTAACATTTCCTAAAAATCTTTGTTTCTATGTCTTAAATTGATTAGAAATTTAAAAATGGATACCCCCAGTAAGTTGAAAGCCTGATGTTTGGCAGAAACTTCCATAGGCATTTTAGCAGGCTGTCTTAATATTTTGTGTTCCAAAAAGATGCTGCAAAGATAATGCAGTGGGTGTGGAATCGTTTGCAAAGGACTTGAGTAGGAGGCAGGGAGTTTTTGACTTGTACTAACATACATAGAAGTGCTGTTGCTAGGGCCACTTTGGGAACTTGTTATTGTGTGGGAAAGTGTTATGCTATTAAAAGTTTTATTTTTCTTTTTTTGGTAACAGTGTTACTTTGCTATATTAAAACAATATTCTCTTTGGTTTAAGAAATATGCATGGATATAAAATTGATATTTATAATATTAATCTGGCCCTGTTCTTCTTCTTCTTTTTCTTCTTCTTCTTCTTCTTTTTTTTTGAGATAGAGTCTCACTCTTTTGTCTAGGATGGAGTACAGTGGTGCATTCTTGGCTCACTGCAACCTCTGCCTCCCTGGTTCAAACAATCTCTTGCCTCAGCCTCCTGAGTAGCTGGGACTACAGACACGTGCCACCATGCCCAGCTAATTTTTGTATTTTTTAGTAGAGATGAGGTTTCAACATGTTGACCAGGCTGGTCTCGAACTTCTGACCTCATGATCTGCCTGCTTCAGTCTCCCAAAGTGCTGGGATTATAGGCGTGAGCCACCTCGAGCAGCCTGGCCCTGTTCTCCTAACCAAGCTTTGGTCTCATTGCCCTGGTTTTCTGTTGGACATTTTTATGTGGAGAGCTCTTCATCTCACTTAAAAGATCAAAAATGGAAAAGTAGGTTCACTTTTTCATGGACTCCTTTTCTGTTTAGGGTACCATTATTCTTTTCGTATCTAAGATTCGGAACTGTGGACTTAACTTTGAATCCCAACACCTCTTTAATTTTTCACTTTCAGACCTGCTTTTTTCTCTTTAACGTTCTCTTGCACACTAATCTCTTGTATTCTAATCTCATCACTGTCATTCTACTCTAATTATGCTCACTTCTGACCTAGATTACTACAGCTGCTGCTTTGCCAAGTATATATGCAGCCTTCAGTTTACCCTGTACCCTGTTATTAGGTTTTAAAGCATTCCTTGTATAACATCATTTTTACAGAGTACTTCTTTGTGGACTTATAAAGACTCTGAAGTTCCTGTATTCAAACCCTAGTTCTGCCAGCTATATGACCTTAAATATGTTGTAAATCAAGCCTATCCAACCTGCGGCCATGGACCAAATACAGCCCAGGATGGCTTTGAATGGCGCCCAACACAAATTCCTAAACTTTCTTAAAACATTATGAGATTGTTTTTGCTATTTTTTTTTTTTTTTTAGCTCATCAGCTGTCATTAGTGTTAGTGTGCTTTTTGTGTGGCTCAAGACCATTCTTCCAGTGTGGCCCAGGAAGCCAAAAGATTGGACTCAGTTCCCTCATGAGTAAAATAAAGACACTAGTAATAGTATTTAGATGATAGGGTTGTAGTAGGCGTCCTTCCCTTCCCCTCCCTCCCTTCCCCTCCTCCCCCCTCCCGCGTCCTCCTCCCCCTCTTCCTTTCCTTTCCTTTTTTCTTTCCTTTTTCCTTTCTTTTTTCCTTTCCTTTTCTTTCTTTCTCTCTCTTTCTTGTGACAGGGTTGTAGTTGCCTGCCTACTGGCCTGCCTGC
>PVKV010014715.1:9859-56508 GCA_004027835.1 Alouatta palliata | reverse complement strand
ACAGCGGAGCCGGTGTAAACAGCTGCGCCGGCCAAACCAGGTGCGCTGGCGACCCGTGGGGCTCCTCCCCCTGGGAATCTCCTGGTCTGTGGGCAATAAAAATCCGTCTGGGAATGTGGTGTCCACTCACCCTCCACGCTTTCACTGGGAGCTGCAATCCTCAGCTGCTCCTAATCGGCCATCTTGGATCTCTCTCCCAATTTGGTATGTTTTTATAGTGGCTGGTGCTGGTTGTTCTTTTCCATGTATAGTGCTTCCTTCAGGAGCTCTTGCAAGACAGGCCTGGTGGTGACAATATCTGTCAGCATTTGCTTGTCCATAAAGGATTTATTTCTCCTTCGCTTTTCAAGCTTAATTTGTCTGGATATGAAATTCTGGGTTGAATTTCAACATTCGTTTCTTTAAGAATGTTGAATATTGGCCCCCACTCTCTTCTGGCTTGTAGGGTTTCTGCTAAGAGATCCACTGTGAGTCTGATGGGCTTCCCTTTGTGTGTTAACCGACCTTTCTCTCTGGCTGCCCTTAGTATTTTTTTCCTTCATTTCAACCTGAGTGAATGTGATGATGATGTGTCTTGGAGTTGCTCTTCTCAAGGAGTGTCTTTGTGGTGTTCTCTGCATTTCCTGAATTTGAATGTTGGCCTGCCTTGCTAGGTTGGGGAGGTTCTCCTGGATAATATCCTGAAGAATGTTTTCCAACTGGGTTTCATTCTCCCTGTCACTTTCAGGTGCAACGATCATATGTAGATTTGGTCTTTTCACATAATCCCATATTTCTTGGAGGCTTTGTTCCTTTCTTTTCATTTTTTTCCTCTAATCTTGTCTTCTCATTTTATTTCATTGAGTGATCTTCAGTCTCTAGTATCCTTTCTTCCGCTTGATTGATTCAGCTATTGGAACTTGAGTATGCATCACAAAGTTCTCATGCTATGTTTTTCAGCTCCATGAGGTCATTTATGTTATTCTCTAAACTGGTTATGCTAGTTAGCAATTTGTCTAGCCTTTTTTCAAGGTTCTTAACTTCCTTGAATTGGGTTAGAACATGCTCCTTTAGTTTGCAGAAGTTTCTTATTACCCACCTTCTGAAGCCTGCTTCTGTTAATTCATCAAACTCATTCTCAATCCAGTTTTGTTCTCTTACTGATGAGGAGTTGTTATCCCTTGGAGGGGAAGAGGCATTCTGGTTTTTGGAATTTTCAGCCTTTTTGCACTGGTTTCTCCCCATCTTCATGGATTTATCTACCTTTGGTGTCTGAAGTCAGTGACCTTTGAATGGAGTCTCTGAGTGGACATCTTTTTTGTTGATGTTGAAACTATTCCTTTCTGTTCATTAGTTTTCTTTCCAACAGTCAGATGTCTCTGCTGCAGGTCTACTGGAGTTTGCTGGAGGTCCACTCCAGACCCTGCTTGCCTAGGTATCACCAGCAGAGGCTGCAGAACAGCAAATGTTGCTGCCTGTGCCTTCCTCTGGTAGCTTTGTCCCAGAGGAGTACCTGCCAGATGCCAGCAGAGCTCTCCTGAATGAGGTGTCTGTCAGCCCCTACTAGGAGGTGTCTCCCAGTCAGGATACACAGGGGTCAGGGATCCACTTGAGGAGGCAGTCTGTCCCTTATCAGAGCTCAAACACTGTGCTGGGAGATCTACTGCTCTCTTCAGAGCTGCCAAGCAGGGACGTTTAAGTCTGCTGAAGCTGTGCCCACAACCACTCCTTTTCCCAGGTGCTCTGTCCCAGGAAGGTGGGGGCTTTATTTATAAGTCAGTGATGGGCTGCTGCCTTTTTTCAGAGATGCCCTGCCCAGCAAGGAGGGAATCTAGTGAGATAGTCTACCTGCAGTGGCCTTGCTGAGCTGTGGTGGGCTCTGCCCAGTTTGAACTTCTCAGCAGCTTTGTTTACACTGTAAGATTAAAACTGCCTACTCCAGCCTCAGCAATGGTGATGCCCCTCCCCCCATCAAGCTCATGCATCCCAGGTTAAGCTCAGACTGCTGTGCTGGCAGCATGAATTTCAAGCCAGTGGCTCTTAGCTTGCTGGTCTCCGTAGGGGTGGGACCCACAGAGCCAGATCACTTGGTTCCCTGGCTTTAGCCCTCTTTTCAGGGGAGTGAACATTTCTGTCTCACTGGCATTCCAGGTGTCACTGTGGTATGAAAAAGAGAAAAACTGCTGCAGCTAGCTTGGTGTCTGCCCAAACGGCTGCCCAGTTTTGTGATGGAAACCCAGGGCCCTGGTGGTGGTGTAGGTACTGGAGGGAATCTCCTGGTCTGTGCATTACAAAGACCATGGGAAGATAAAAGTATCCAGGCTGGAGTTCAGGGTACAGACCCTAATGCCTTCCCTTGACTAGGAGAGAGAGTGCCCCAACCACTTTTGCTTCCTAGGTGAGGTGACGCCCCACCCTGCTTCAGCTCACCCTCCTTGGGCTACACCCACTGTCCACCCAGTCCCAATGATGAACCAGGCACCTCAGTTGGAAATGCAGAAATCACTCACCTTCTGCGTCAATCTCGCTGGGAGTTGCACACCAGAGCTGTTCCTATTCAGTCATCTTGCCAGTAATAGTTCCTACCTTTGTTTTAATACTATATGGCATCTTAAATCATTTTGTTAAGTTGATAAACTATGTCTTATAAATATTCATAATATTTATTTGTGGAATAAAAACAGTAAGAAAATAGATAGCAATTTAAGAGATGTCAAATGTATCTCAGAAAAAAATTAGTGGAGGAAGAAATTGTGGTATTAAGAATTAATATCTAAAGGTAATTCTCTAATTTGAAGTTCTCTCTAGTAATGTGGAATAGAGAGGAAAAACTCAGCAACAACTGCAATCCAAATTTAGAGAATATCATTTCTTTTGACAGGCTGATATTTGGCCAGATTGCAACATTATAGCTATACTAAGACTTAATCTTGAGATAAAGGTACTTAAGTACCCATTTTTAATCTCTGCCTTGAGCCTTCTGAGTGCTTCCCTGTTGTCCCTGCCCATTGGTCATCTTTGAGATTCAACAACAAAGCAGGGGTTTCCTGTTCTGCTGGGTTTCTGTATATCCTGCAGTATACCAGGTGTTAAATCTTTTTAATATTATCCCTCCCACACCCCATCTATCCTCTTACCTCTAGCTTTTATGTGGAAATTAATTTTGCTTTCTGAAGAATGGATGATGTTATAACCATAAAATTCCACTTTTTGAACTGGAAAGAAAAAAAAAAAACAAAAGAACACTGGAACAAAACTGAAGCATCTCATTATATCCTACAATTCAAGAGTATTAAAACTTAGAACAACTGGGACATAATCATCTCATTTTCATCCTTTCCTTTAAAATAGGCTTTAACAAATGGCAAATTGGAAACTATCTGCAACAGATCAAGAGTTAATGTCTTTACCCTATATAATCTTTGCAAATATATAAAAAAATCATACCAATAGAAAAACAAAAGTAAGCAAAACAAGTCAGTCACAAAATAAAAAACAACAATACAAATAATTTTAAAACAAAAACATTTTTACAAAGGTTTAAGTTCATTAGTAATTAATATATGCAAGTGAAAATGAGTTAGTTATAATTTACTGCCTATGAAACATTCACAGATAAGATAGAATTAGAATAGCAGCACTGACTAGCGTATGAAAAAGTTATTTTCATCACTTGATGTCCAGGGAAGGAATAAATCAACTAGTATAATCTTTTCTGAAAAAAATCTGGCAATATGCAACAATAGTTTTTAAGATTTGTATATCCTTTGACTGGGAGATTCCAATTATAGAGATTTATCCTAAGGAAATATTTAAGTTTTAAGATAAAGTTTTGATTAAAAGGTATTTTATCACATTATATACAAGTAAGCCAGAAATTTAATTGTTTAACAATACATGATAAGTTAAATACTGTAACACACCTATATAATAGAATACTATGCAGTACTTAAGGTGATCTGTAAAACTATGCTTAACATGGAAAGAGGTTCATAATACATGACTGAGTGAAAGAAATATATTACAAAAGATTATGAATGGTAGCATCCTATATTTGCCTTCTCTGTGCCTGCCCTAGTTTTGCTGAATATCACAGGAAAAAATAACCCCATCATGTTTTATAATAAATTCATATTCATGGCCAGTCACGATGGCTCACGCCTGTAATCCCAGCAGTTTGGGAGGCCAAGGCGGGTGGATCACCTGAGGTCAGGAGTTCAAGACCAGCCTGGCCAACATGGTGAAACCCCATCTCTGCTAAAAATACAAAAATTAGCCGGGTGTGGTGGTGTGTGCCTGAAATCCCAGCTACTCAGGAGGCTGGGACAGGAGAATCACTTGCACCCAGGAGGCAGAGGTTGCAGTGAGCCGAGATCGTGCCACTGCACTGCAGCCTGGGAGACAGAGTGAGACTCTGTAAATAAATAAATAAATAAATAAATTCATGTTCACAAACCTCAAATCAACTTACTATCTGACAATCTTACCACTTTTCCCCAGATTGACTCTTCCCAATCCTTGAACTGTTTACCCCATAATTATTTCTCTTTCCTCAAACCACCAATAACACCTCTCCCAACTTATTCTGAGCCAATGAATTTGCTTTCCTTCTGTCATCTTCTTAAAATGAAGGGGCTATCCTTCCCTTAAAGCTCAATGCCTTCTTACTATCCCCTCTTGCCTTCTTTTCTCCTTTAGTCTTCCCCCCACTGCCCTCCCTTGCTTGTATTACCAATTTTCCCATCTCTATTAGATCTTTCCTACATACAAATTTGTTCTAGGGTCTCCTAGCTTAAATGAAATCCTTTCCTGGATCTTACATCTTCTTCCAGCTACTACGTTTCTTCCTCCCTTCATAAAGAAACTTCTCGAAAGAGTTATCCACACACGCTATCTCTACTTCATCATCTCTTTGATGTGGCTTTTGTGAACCCAGAAAATGTGAGACAGGTCTCTCGCCGAGGTTGAGGATGCATGCCCATGACACAGCCTCAGGAAGTCCTAAGGACATGTGCCTAAAGTAGATGGAGCGCAGCTTGGTTTTATACATTTTAGGGAGGCATGAAACATCAATCAAGTACATTTAAGAAATACATTGGTTTGGTCCAGAAATCTAGGACAACTCAAAGAAGGTGGGGGTGGTTCAGGCTATAGGTAAATTTAAACATTTGCTGGTTGACAATTGGTTGAGTTTGTCTAAAGACTTGGGATCAATAGAAAGGAAAGTGTCATGATGAGAGTTGCAGATATCAAAGTGTATCATGCAAATTATGAAGCTTTTAGCTAGCAGGCTTCAAAAAGAACAGCCTGTAAAATGATTCTTATTGGACTTAAAGTCTGTGTTGATGTTAAAGACAGAGAGGTATAATGAGGCATGTCCAACCCCCACTTCCCTTCATGGCCTGAACCAGTCTTTCAGGTTGAATGTTAAGAGCCCTGGCTGAGGAGGAAGTTCATTTACATGGTTGCAGGTGAGGAGGTCCTTAGAATTTTACTTTTGGTTTACACTTTCATCCCCACAATTCCAATAAAATGACACCTGAAAATATCAACAATAATATGATTGATTCATGGTCCCAATTCAAGTTAACATTTTCCATCTTTTTTTTTTTTTTTTTTTTGAGACAGAGTCATGCCCTGTCACCCAGGCTGGACTGCAGTGGCACAATCTTGGCTCACTGCAACCTCCACCTCCCAGGTTCAAGCAGTTCTCCTGCCTCAGCCTCCTGAGCAGCTGGGACTACAAGCAGACACCACCACGCCCAGCTAAATTCTGTGTTTTTAGTAGAGACGGGATTTCACCATGTTGGCCAGGATGATCTCGATCTCTTGACCTCGTGATCCGCCTGTCTCAGTCTCCCAAAGTGCTGGGATTACAGGCGTGAGCCACTGCACCTGGCCAACATTTTCCAGCTTACTGTAACTCAACGTTTTAGCAGCATATGCATGTCTGACCAAGCTCCTCTTGAAACACTATTTCAGCCTCTGTGAGGCCACTTTCACCTGGTTTTTCTTCTACCTTTCTCAGCACTTTATTGACTTGTCCTGTTCTGGTTCTTATTCGTCTATAAAACCTCTGAATATCGAAGTTCTTGTGGGCCAGATGCTGGACCCACTCCTATACATTTCTACCTTGGATGATTTCGTTCCTTTCCATTGGCTTATATGCCAACTATATGCTCATAATATCCAAATTTATATCTGTAGCTCTGACATTTATGAGTTCTTGCATCTAATTAATAAATGTTTGTTTTAAAAAGTGTCACACACACACATACACACATACACAGAAAGTTCCCGTTATCCAAGGACAGATGACACTGAAAATGCCACCAGAAGGGAATCAACTTAAACAGGGGAACAAAATTTCATCACAAATTATAGAAAAGAGGTTTTGTTTGGGACTTTAGAAAAAGAAAACAAAAAATTATTTAAATAAGCTTATTTAATCTTATTGAAATTTTTTAAATTTTAATTGCAACTATGCAATAATTTTTAGAATGGACAAAGAATGAAATAAGAACTATTTGAGGGATTTGGGGTAGTTCTCTGATAAAAGCATTGAATGATACAGTATCTTTTACCTCATAAATAGGGTTATTTTTACCAAAACGTTTGAACAATTAACTGTTTCCTCCAAAGTTCTCTCATTAATTGGATATTCAAAATACCCATCACTCATCATCCAAGTAGATTTTTTTTCACTTCAGCTTAACTGATTTAAATTATTTTTCATTGACTTTGATGTATTGAAATAGTTATCCAACACCACTTTCAACTTTATGAAATCCTGTGTCTTTTGCAAGATTTGTAATTCTGCATTGCAATTAATTTGTCATGATTTCCATTGTTAGCATTCAATAGTCAGCAAAGGACCAGTGATATGATGGAGAATAATACATTCTATTGTTTAGCAGGAAGGGTTTTTTGAGAAGGACTAATTTTATAAGTGGTTAATTTATTGGTAAAAATTTCTATGGTACATGGGATTTTTCTTTACTATACATCATAACATAATTATGCACATGTCTACACATGTATATATAAAATCTTGTGAGATATATGCCCTAAATAGCGGAATTAAAGTTTTAATTTTTTTCTTATTGCCTATAAATATTTTCTGATTTTTCTATTACTGGTCATGCAATACTTGTATAAATAAACTTTCATGACTTATTAAATGAAAATAGGGTTTGAATAGTGTTTGAAAACAATGAGGTTTATAGTCCCTATCTGGTGACAGCTTTCATTTGCATTTGTATTACAAACTGGCAACTGAAATTAGACCTTGGTAGTAGTGTATTCCAGAGTCATTAAACCCAAAATTACAGGGTACACGTTGCTAGGGATAATAAACAGACTTGAAACTGCAGAATTAGTGATTAAGGTTATATTTAATAAAGAAGATTCTGAGAGTTCATGTCAGAGTTGTTAACTCTGGAAACATGACTGCAAACTGAAAAATCTGAACCCAGTTTAGAATTAAATCTCATCCCATTTTGAGATTTCGGGATTAAATAAATAGTCTGTCATAGTCTCTGCTTTTCCAGCATTTTCTAAACCATGTTGCTTATCAGAATCATCTGGGTCTCTTGCTACAGATACAGATCTTCATGTTGCACCCTCAAAAATGTGACTTTGTAGGCCAGGCATCTACGTTATCAGCTAACCCTAGGTGATTCTGAAGTAGCTCATCTATACAACCGTGTTCAGGAATGAATATTTTAGGCTAATCGTACTAGGAAGAAATCAGCAATCCTTGGTGAATGAACATTTACACTCACTTCATGATCACATAACAGAGAGTTTCCTATAGTATGGTCCTCTTTGGGCAATACAAATTGTGATACAATTTCTACCTGTATCAACTGCCTATACTTCCCAACCCAAAGACAGTGAGAATCAACAGTGTTACTCCTCAGTATCAAGTACCAAAAAACAGAATGCAGCAAAATTTAAAAGGGAAAAGCAGTCACTTAAAGCAAAGCTTTTGTCAGACTCTAATACATCCAGATCATCAAAAAATTTAAAACTGGAAGAATTCTTAGACCAGCTAATTCAACCGCATAGTTTTACAGATGAGAGTCAGCAAAGTGAAGTCATATGATAGTGGCAGAGTTGTTACAAAACCAGGACATGTTTTTCCACTTTACCATGTATTTAATAATCAATTATGAATATTATTGGAGTTCTGTGAGAGCATGTATCTCTACTACTTAGCACACTTCCTGGCACATGATGCCTGGGTAAAAGTTTGTTGAATTGAATACTCTGTTTAAACTCCAAGTAATAAAAATTAAAGTTATGGTGATAGCCTCTAAACATATATACCTAGAACGTTGGCCTGTCTAATTTGTCAGGATAAAGCTGTATGAATAACTCTCTCAACAAGTCTGGGACAACTGAATTATGTTGCCTTAATGACTGAAAAAAAGAGAAGTCCTTTTTGTGGGATTTACTACATAAGCAGTAACATTTTTCCTATTACATGTCTGCCTCACTCATCCTTCAAGATGCAGTTTGGCTGTGAAGTCAGCTTGCACTTGGCCACAGAGGAAGCTGCATTATATTAATATAAAGGGTACTTTGGATTCAAAACAGACGTTGGATTTCATTTTCAGTTTTACTATTACAATACTTAACCTCTTTAAACGTAAGTTTTCTCACTGTTGTTCACTATATCCTTAGATGTATCTACATTATGGAGATATCTATGGATTGTTTTTAAAATTCTACTTGTTGCTGAAATTTCAAGAAATGGACTTCAAGATGATACTATCCAGAATTATTGGAATATTCATTAAAACCATGTATATTATTCAAAACAGAATGTAAGAACGCTTGCCTGACACATAAGGGGAACTCAACAAATGCAGTCTCCAAGAAGGCAGGAACTTCGTTTTGTGTACTGTTGTATTAGTGCCTTGGACATAGCAAAAAGTCAACAAATAATGTTCATGTGTTTCCCTTCCTTCCTCTGCCCACTTTGTTAATAAAATATATCTCATAGCAATTATCATTGTACCACACATGTTTGAATATTCTACACCTCTCTTAAATTTGTGTGACTTTCCATTTTACTTAGGAATTTACTGCCTTACAAAAAGCATTTCCATCGCTCAACAAAGTTAATGATCTGCACAGCTGTGTGAAGAAGATGTAGTAATCTTCAATGTAGGAAGATGAAGAATTTTTAAAAACACACACACATTCCCTGATTTCATTCGTGTTACGTATGGACTCATGGCTTTCAAACACTCAAACATAACAGGAAAACCATTATCTTTGCATTCGAGCTACCTGAAGTTTTTGGGTGTTTGTCCTTACAGGGGACCACTGCAAGCCACAGATTTGAAATAAAATTGACAGCAGTAGTACCAGGGAAAAAAATCGTTGGAGAGATTTCCGCCCCTCGCTAGTATTTACTCGCTGTCTTCCAACCTTTTTGCTGTGGAATGCGTGCTCCCTGCTCCCTCTCCCCATCTTTGGAGGAGGCAGGAACAGAAATGAGGGAGGCACAGAAGCAAACACATTATGTGCCCAATTGGAACTGTTCGCTTTGGTCAACCAACACTGATTGCCCGTTCCTCTGTGGTCCGTCTTGCCAGATATAGGTGATGGGGAGGAAGGCAGCAAACCACACTGCCATGTGTGTACCTATGCAACGATCTTGCATGTTCTTCACATGTACCCCCAAACCTAAAATGCAATAAAATATATATATATATATATATATATATATATATATATATATATATATAAACCTCACCCCCTCACTGTCTGTGAGGCTAGAAGCCTCGATTTTCCTTATCTGGAAAAGGGTTGCTGATAATAATAATTACTTCACACCATTACTGTGACGATTAAATGCAGTAATATATCTATCTTAGAATACTTTTTGATACTGAGGAGTGTTACCCCTTGTCATTAGTATGCATTCTTTCAACAAACTGTAATTGAGCACAAGCTCTGTGCTACCCTGAGTAGATAAGAGTGGTGAACAAGACTAATAACGTTCCGGCCCATATTAAATGTATATTCTAATGATGGTAAATGGAAAATAAGCTAGTAAACAATAAAAACATAATTATTTTAATTTTCACAAGAAAAGAAAACAAGAAAATATGTAGAGAGTGAACATGTGGCAAGTGGCTAATGAGAAGCCAGTGGTCAGGGAAAGTCCGTCTGAGAAGGGGCCTGAATAACAAGAAAGACACGCACACAGATCTGGAGGTACAGAGTAAACAGCTGATGCAAGACGCAAAAACTAAAGGTGAGTGCATGCCTGGTCTGTTCCAAGTTGGAAATCATAGATGATTTATATGACAATGACTTAAAGATGTATTTCTACCCCTGCATATGTAGGGATAACTTATATGGGCATCTTCATTCTCACCAAGAGTTGGAGAATGGGAAAGATATGGGAACCTGTCCCAGTTTTTTTCTGATTATTGAAGTGATAGATAACAAAAATCTGTATATGTACAGAGAAACAGATCCAGCACCTTCCACCAACAGATAATTTGTTAAATGCTGAAGGATTTTTAGCCAAAATCCTGAAATGAGTCAAGGTGGAAAAAATCTAATACCAAGTTATAGACTTTTTTCATGAGGACACCAGTTTTGTGGTTTACCATTCCATTACACTATGGATCCTTTTTTGAAAAACATTTATTTTTTAAATGTTAGATTGAAGGGGTATGTGTGCAGGTTTGTTACAAGGGTATATTGCATAATGCTGAGGTTTGAGATCCTAGTGAACCCATTGCCCAAATAGTGAACATAGTACCCAATAGCTAGTTTTTCAAGGAAAAGAAACTCTTCTATTAAGAAGAAACCTTGCATTCATATGTTTATTGCAGCACTCTTCACAATAGTAAGGTCATGGAATCAACCTAAGTGCTATCATTGGTAGATTGGTTGCAGAAAACGTAGAACACAAACACCATGGAATATTATACAGTCATAATAAAAAATAAAATCGTGTCCTTGGCAGCAACAGGGATGCAGCTGGAGGCTATTATTCTAAGTGATATAACACAGAAATAGAAAATCAAGTACCATGTGTTCTCACTTGTGAGAGCTAAACAGTGGGTACACATGGACATTAAGATTGAAATGAGAGTATGGATTCTTTACATCAAATTAAAGAAGAGAACCAACAGATGGAACATGCCCTCATTTTATGCTTAGAACTTTGAACTGGAATTGTTCTTAATTTTCCATCAAATTTTTAAGAGAGGATAATTTAAAACAGCGTTGTCCTTCAGTTTCATCACTTCATGTCTTAAAACTAATCACTCAATATCTGATAGCAACAGCATTTACCTCAAAGTCATTAGTATACCTTGGTTATTAAGATAATTCAAATTAGCCCTTCCAATGAAGTTGACATCAGCTTTGCTATTTTTAGAAAGTTCGAAACTTAAGAAAATGAGTTGCCTCTTCACTGCTATGCTTCCACTTTCTGCACCAAGCCTTGGGCCTGCCCTTAGGCTTTTCCCTTTTAAAATGTTCATTTTCTGTGAAACAGGCCTTTTCTGCTGCTCTTCAGGCAATGTGTTAGTTGTGGCTTTAAAGAGAAACATTAGCTCCCAGTTTCTCCAGAGCTACAAGTAAGTCAGTAAGAAAGAAAAGTCAGACAGTTAAATAGGCTTAGAATTTGGAATTTCTATATGAATATTCCATAGGTTTCTTAAACATTAGGAAAAGATAAAAAGACAAGCAGCCAGGGGACGTGAAATTAATAACAGAATGACAGGAGCAAAACATGCTAACTTAGTAAATAAAACACTTGAAAAACTTTGCCAAATCAGAGCAGGTATTTCTATATCTGCACGTGCACGCTCATCGGTTTTTAGAAAAGACTAATGAAATTGCTCTCCAGATGAGAGCTGATGTCAAGTCTTACGGCAAGTGACAATGCTTTCAGCATTATCACAATATCATGTCACGTCACCTAAAAGGTGAAGCATCTACAATAACTCTGTTTGCTGAAGATCTTGAAAGTAAGAAGCGAAATCTGAATACATGTACCCATGGGGCACATCTACTATACCTCTATAATCTGCAACCAAACCAGAGGCATGCTCTGACAGAAGAATATTTCTCTGGACAAAAATAAATGTATAAAGAGAGTTGGGTCATCAGCCTTCTTTTGCCACAGTGCCGAGAGGAACAAGAAATTAAAATCACCTATATGAATAATTTAAAATTTCCTTTATATACACAATTTAACTGTGTATATATAAAATTAACAAAAATACACTGATATCTAGCAGGTTGTTTAGGGAATGGCTTCTATGATTAGAGAGAAAAATGGCTTGCCAGCACATCCACACCTATCACCAATAGCTGCACATAATCATCAAAGGTTTAAATCAAACACATCTGCGGCCTTTAATAAAATTGTTTTGCCTGCCAGCACCATGGCTACAAGCAGCTATTATACTGAGATATAATAATCAAAATGTGGATGCTGAGAGTGCTTGACACATTATGAAAAACAGTGTTCCTATTACAGATATAAAGAAATGGCATGTTCTTGATGTAATGAGAAATCTTACTTCTGTGTGGAACACAGACACCTGAGAAGTAATTGGCTTGGGGTGGTTGCACATGCCTGTAGTCCCAGCTACTAGAAACGTTAAGGCAAGAGGATCTCTTGAGCCCAAGAGTTCAAGGCTGCAGTGAGCTGTGATCGTGCCACTGTACTCCAGCCTAGGCAACAAAGCCAGACCTTGTCAAAATAAAGAAAGAAAGGAAGGAAGGAAGGAAGGAGAGAAAGAGAAGAAAACAACTGCACACTGGGGTCTGTTGGGGGGAAAAAGGGGAGGGACAGTGGGGGGAGGGGAGTTGGGGAGGGATAGCATGGGGAGAAATAACAGATACAGGTGATGGGGAGGAAGGCAGCAAATCACACTGCCATGTGTGTACCTACGTAACAATCTTGCATGTTCTTCACATGTACCCCCAAATCTAAAATGCAATAAAAAGTATATATATATATATATATATATATAAAGACTTCATTATAGATTCTAGGGAACCTGATACAACTACTTGTATATGTGAACGACTGAAGTACCAAGGAGAGAACTGTGTGCTAAAGGAAATGCATCCTTCAGCACATTCCTCTATTTCCTGTAAATGGTACATTCCTCCATTTCCTGTAAGTGGCCATGTCATCAGAAAAGTGGACATTTCTTCAGGAAAAGAAATTGGGACTCCATTACAACAGTTGGGAGAACAGCAGGAAAAATGTGGTTACCAAAAGGAAAAAGATGAATTTCTGAGTTACATAAAGAAGATCTAAAACTGATGGCTACTAAAAAGCAGAGCACTTTTGGTGAGACTAATTTTCTTCCCTCCCTCTTAATGAAGTTTTAGAAACTATACCAGAATAAAAGCCAGTTTAGAGGACCTCTTTAGAATAAAAAGCATCTTATTTTGTGAATTATATTTCAAGAACTAAACTGAGATCCATCTTTCTTGATCTGATTTATATCACTGAGATGTACAGTTCTTTTGGAATAGTTTCAACTGAGAAAAGCATAGTTGGCTATTATCTTAATCTGTTCAGGCTTTTAAAAAAAATTTTGTTTTTGCATAAGGTGGTACTAAGATTGATCTTAAAAAGTGGTAACTGTCTTGAAAAAAAAGTTTATTAATGCTTGCAATCAAAATAACTTGTACAATGACTGTCTATGATGTGTCAGTTCCTATCTGAATTTCAAAATAAACTTTGCTTGAAAAGGAAAAAAAAAAGAAAACAACTGCTTTGCAAAACCTTGTGTTAGAACCACTGATGGCTCAGATGAACTGAGGAAGGTATGTGATGACTCTAACTGGAATAAACTGTCAATTATTTTATAGCTATTGATATAGCAAATTCCCCAGAGGCAAATATTTCTTCTGTCCCACTGGGATATAGGGCTCTCCTGGCCTGCCCTTCTAGGGTCTGCATTTGCCAGCCCTGGGATGGACACTTATACAGGAGCTATTTCTAAATGTCCAGATAGCCATGTTTATCAGTACCTCACCATTCACTATGGTAATGCTAGATGCTGAAAATAACCATATTAAGGAAATTAAGCTGTGTACATTCACTCACTCGCTCACTCATTGAATGGTTCACAGAACAAACATTATGAAGTGGCAGGCTTTAGGCCAGTTTCTGACCACTGCTTTGGACATCACCTAACTGTTGTTGAGACAAATCTTTCTGACTTGACTTTGGGAAAGGGATGGTAATGAGGTCCCTTCTCCAACGAGAACCCAGACAACCACTAAGTTGGAAGGTTGTAGGGAAAACTCCCAGTGTTGAATGAAGTGGGGCTGGGGACAGGTGTTGGGCTATGACCCTGTGATTGTACAAATCTGCTCCAATCTTTCCTTCCCCTGAACTTGCTTGCATGGGTGTACACACACACACACGTAAACACACCACAGTCTTTGGTTTAGATATGCTGCCGCCAGGTGGTAACCACCTGTCTTTGTTAATAGACCTTCTACTTTGCTTTTAATTCTCTTCAGAATTTTTTGATCAAGACCTCATATATTTAAACCATCAACTTCCACACCTTATTATATAAGAGGTAAGATATCTTTATTAAGGACAAACTTATGCAAACATTAAATAAAACTCAAGGCAAAAAAACACATCATGATTCAATCCTGTTAAACAGAATATAAAACCAGAGTCTCAGATATAACTAGAGCTTTGTATATGATAAGTTTATTTCATATTAGCCCAACAGACTTTCTGGAGCACCTAGTACATGAGAGCCGGTTTTTAATCCAGGCTTCATCTCTTCTTAGCTTTGTAATCTTTGCCAAGACCAGTAAATTTCTCGTATGTACAATTGGATCAGATTCTCTCTAAACTGTTCATTCTGTAACTCCAGGCTGGGTAGCTGAAAATGGCAAGTGAAACCTTTATTCCATAAACTCAAACTATCTAAAATCATTGATTACAAAGATGATTCCATTCTTTGGTAACTTGATGAAATGGTGTATTAGTGCATTCTTGCATTGCTATAAGGAACTATCTGAGAGACCGGGCATCGTGGCTCATGCCTATAATCCCAGCACTTTCGGAAACCAAGGCAGACGGATCACAAGGTTAGGAGTTCGAGACCAGCATGACCAACATAGTGAAACCCCGTCGCTACTAAAAATACATAAATTAGCTGGAGGTGGTGGCTCACACCTGTAATCCCAGCTAGTGAGGAGGCTAAGGCAGGAAAATCACTTGAACCTGGGAGACGGAGGTTGCAGTGAGTCAAGATCATACCACTGCACCCAGCCTGGGTGACAGAGCGAGATTCCATCTCAAAGAAAAAAAAAAGAACTACCCAAGACTGGGTAATTTATAAAGAAAAGAGGTTTAATTGACTCACAGTTCTACAGGCTCTACAAGAACATGGCTGGGGATGTTACAGGAAAGAGGGTCTGGATCCAGACCCCAAGAGAGGGTTCTTGGATGTCCCACAAGAAAGAATTCAGGGCAAGTCCATGAGTAAAGTGAAAGCGAGTTTATTAGGAAAGTAAAGGAACAAAAGAGTGGCTACTCCATAGTCACAGCAGCCGGGAGGGTTGCTGGTTGCCCGTTTTCATGGTTATTTCTTGATGACATGCGAAACAAAGGGTGGATTATTTATGCCTCCCCTTTTTAGACCATATAGGGTAAGTTCCTGATGTTGCCATGGCATTTGTAAACTGTCATGGCGCTGGTGAGAGTGTAGCAGTGAGGAAGACCAGAGGTCACTGTCGTCACCATCTTGGTTTTGTTGGGTTTTAGCTGGCTTCTTTACTGCAACCCGTTTTATCAGCAAGGTCTTTATGACCCGTATCTTGTGCTGACCTCCTAACTCATCCTGCAATTTAGAATGCCTTAACCATCTGGGAATGCAGCCCAGTAGGTCTCAGCCTTATTTTACCCAGCTGCTATTCAAGATAAAGTTGTTTCGGTTCACATACCTCTGACAGGGAGACCTCAGGAAACTTACAATCATGGTGGAAGGCAAAGGGGAATCAGGCACATCTTACATGGACAGCTAACTATATTACAAAGTTTAGGGTACAGATGAGATTACTTTAGGAGAGAATATGGAGTAAGGGGATTTGCTAGAGTCCTGAAAGGTCTAAAGAGAGCCAATACTTAAGAGTTCACACAGCTTAGTAACTCAGATCTGACTCTAAAACTTATTCTTTTTCTAAGATAATACGCTGCCTCTTAAATAATAGATATTGAATGCAATATAATTAAGTTAATAATGTGAAATGTGAACCTTTGCAGAGGTAAGATAAAGCAAGGGGAATGATTAAGATCACCAGGAAGAGTGTGAAGAGTAAGAAGAGAAGATGGTGTAGGGTAGAAACCTATGGAATGTGAACATTTCAAAAGAAAATGAAGAGCTGCCACAGAGGTAAGAGGAGAAGCGGGAAGGTGTAACGTCTTGGAAAGAGCTAAGAGAATAAAGGAGTTCAAAAAGGAGGGAATAAGGACCAGACATGGTGGTTCATGCCTGTAATCCCAGCACTTTGGGAGGCTGAGGTGGGCTGATCATGAAGTCAGGAGCTGGAGACCAGGAGACCAGCCTGGCCAAAATGGTGAAACCCTGTGTCTACTAAAAATATAAAAAATTAGCAGGGTGTGGTGGCACGCGCATGTAGTCCCAGCTGCTAGGGAGGCTGAGGCAGGAGAATCGCATGAACCCAGGAGGCGGAGGTTGCAGTGAGCTGAGATCGCGCCACTGCACTCCAGCCTGGGGGACACAGTGAGACTCGGTCTCAAAAGAAGAAAAAAAGGAAATAATCAAACTAAAATCCTGCAGAGTTAAAAAACGGTAATGGCTGAAAAGTATCTATTCGTTTTAGCAACACTTAAGAATTTTGTCTGTAAAGGAGAGGTGGGGAAAGACCACTAGCTTATCTGTGTGTGGTGAGGGGGCTTGGGGTATAGGGTTAAGAAAGGTGACTTTGGAATATTTTAGATAAGAGAAATTTTGACATCCTTTAAGTCTTGATTGTAAAGAGCAAGTGAGCAGGGAGCCGCTGAGGAGTGATGGGACAGAAGAGTTCATCAGAACAGCTTGACTCTGAGTCGGCAACAGGGAATAGGGATGGAAGAGGGCTGGGTTTAGATCAAAGGAGAGTACTCGTTTATTATTATTATTGCTAAAGAATAGGAGAAAGGATTGGTGAGGGGTACAAGAAAATAAGAAAATTTCATGGCAAAAAGAGAGGCAGTTCCTGTCAGATGAATTCTATTTTGTCTGTGAAGAAACAGGCCATGTTGCCTACTGAGACTAAGCAGGAGAGACGGGGCAAGCTTGGCTCTTCGTTTATGCCGCCTGCTCATTGCTGGTAGAATCTTTAGCCTGCACTCTCTCATTTGCGTGGATCCCTGTACGGCGTTTGACGTTGTTTACCACAAGAGCTGTTCCCCGAACGTGACACTCAGTGATACTCCAGTCGGAACTACTACTCCCGGAATGCAGTACGGCTCCTGGGAAGCGCGGGGGGAACGCAGCAGGCCTAGCCCTGTCGACTGCTGCCATTGGAGGAGCGCTACCACTCCCAAGAGGCCACGCGTAGGCGGGACGCTTCACGCGGAAGTCAGCCGCGTCCGGTCCCAGCCTCCTCTGGGAGCGGGCAGTAGGCGACCCTGCGCTGACTCGCGCCCCTCGGTCCCGAGCCCGCGCGCCCTCAGAAGGTGCCCGGACAGGTAAATGGAGTGGGGCGCGCTCTGTGAGAGGCGGGGACACAACTGCGGAGGGAGGGCGGAGGTGTCGACGGAAAGGTGCTGGGGTGGAGCGAGTAAGCAGTGCAGTGGTGACTTGGGCTTCTCTGGTGTCGACAGTACCAGCTGTCGGGCAGGTCCGGTTTTGGCGAGGTGCGTCTTTTGCCGCTGGAAAGGCCTCGAGTTAAAAAGAGTGTCAGAATGCGTCACTTAAGTTGTCATTACAGGAGGGGAAAAATGTTAATTTTCTCTCACTTTTCATTCTACAACACCTTTCTGTAGCATTTAAATCTCTTGAGATCGACCGAGTCTTCTTAAAAACTCTCTACGTCCTTATTCGATGACGTCACTTTCGGCTTCACCTACTTCTGGCTGTTGATGCTCCTTCGTGGGTTCCTAGCCCCTTATTCGCCCTTCCTCCACTGCTCATTATTGACAGTCCGCTTCTTCCTCTGTTCAGCTAGGAACTATATCTCCGCCTAGACCTGTTTCCTCAGCTTCAGACCTGTTTGGTGTTTTTATTAACGGCCAATGTTTATCAAATTCTGACCACGTGCTAGCGTCTTTGGTAAATGCTTTACATCTCTCTCTCTCCCATAACTCTCACAATCAGCTGTCTTCATTCTGCCTCATTAATTACTTTCAACTACCTGTATCTCCATTCTCCCTCCCTTGATCCCAGAGATACAGTCATGTTTGGGATATTAATTCCCTTTGAATACTTGTGGCTGAGAGCAGATCCATTCGTATGTTTAACAAACATTTATTGAGTGGCTGATCTATGCTTGACACTCTTTTTAAGTGCAGGGGTTACAGCTGTAAACAAGACTTAGGTTGCTACTCTCAGGAACTTACATGTTTGTGTCTACAGGGGAAAACAGAAATATGATTATGTTATATATTGGCTAATGTGAAATAAAACAGGTGGTTGACTTGAAAGGGTGGGATCCTATCCTAAGAAAGTCAGAGGGATTGGATTCGGTCTCAGAGCATCGTCCAGAAAGAATAGTTGTAATAGCAACAGGAATAATCTTGATCTGTAACATGACTTTTCATAAACACCCCTCCTTTTCCCCTTTCTAAGCAGTGTTTATTCTTCATTTTTCTATCTCCTCCAAGGTTATTGCATCAGAATTCATGGTTTACCTGTGGTTAGTTTATTCCTTCTAAGACCCAGATAGAAGAGTTGGGGATTGGATTGCTGTTAGCTCAACTGCTTTATCTTACTTAGAAAGGTAGTTTGGTTGTGAAAATATTATTCTTACCAAATCCTTCTGAATATAAAGTTATCTACCATTTATAGTAAATTAAAATAAAAATATGCGCAATGTCCACTTATTTATTTAACAAATATTTGAGGGAATGGTAACTGCTAGGCACTGTGCTGAGCACTGGGAAAGTAGGGTAAAATAGACACTTTGGCCTCTCTTCCAAGGAGAAATAATCCTAACAGTATACCGAGGAAATTGCTAAGGCATAGGCTGACACCTACATTCCTGTTATTCATCCAAGGTGAGATCATCACAAAGCATTAAGAAATTTCCTGAGCAATTGTGGACATTCTTAGATTATTCACTTATTACATTTTATCGCGTTTATTTATAACTGTCTTCCTCATTGTACCATGGCTCCCTCAAGTATAGGAGTCCCTTCTTCCTCAACTTTATACCTTCAATGTGTACTTTGGCTAGCGTATAGTAAGCCCTCAGTACATATGTGTTGAACTGAAATAGAAAAACTCCCTATTTGATCAAATTTAAATGACATGATTTCTACAAGACCTTCTCTATGTAAGGCCATCAGCTGTATTCCTCAGTCTTCTCATTCACCAAAGGTGGACCATTCCATCTCATCAGGCTAGTTTATGTACCTTCTTTACCTTGTTCTCACCTCTATGCCTTCTCTTGTTTCATCCGTTCCTCCTAAAATGATCTCTCATCTCTTCCCAAGCCCCTTGTGTACCGCATTACTTTAGTGGGCCAGTTAATTTAATGGTCTGCTCATGATACAAGAATGCAAAAAAATTAATTTCCTTTGTATATTTCCTATGAAACATTCTGCCAATGAACTGTTGCAAGAATTAACATAATAAATCATCCTGCAGTAATATAAATAATGATACAGAATACTTTTTAAAAATTTTACATTGACTATCACCATGTGCTAGGTAGTGAGTTAATTCTACTACTTTATTTGAACAGTTGTATAGCCTCTGTTCATACAGCATGTTTTGGTATCAGTTGGTTTCTACTTGGTAGAAACACATTTTTGAGTATTATTTTCTCCTTAGTCTGAGATAATTTAAGTGGTGATGTTATTCTGCCACATTGTCATTTTCAGGATGTAAGATAAAAGCCTTAATTGTTAAAATTAAAGTCTTATTCCGTGCAGATATCTTTCAATTGTAAATTATTACTGCAAAAGACAAATTTTGTCTTTATAACTGATTTAAAACAACAGCAGTAGAAGAGTGCTTGAGTCATGACTGTCATGAATTTAGGATGTGCCAACCTAAGATCAGCCAGATGCTTCTAAGATGTAAACATTAAGCATTGTCATTTTAGGAGATTTATTGACACCTATTCCTTTATAGACAGGAATGCAAGTGCAGCACTGAATTGTGTCCCGTTGCTCATTTATAAGATATACATGTAAATGATCCAGAATATTCTTATACATTTTTCAGTGTTATCAAAATACAAATGCAGAATTAAAAGATTTCTCAAAACACATGGACTTGGCCTTTCCCCTTACTCAGTTACCTGAAACTCTCTTCAACCTCTATTTTAAGATGTTTCTCTGAGGAGGAGCTCTTTCATCATTGCTGTTACTATTTTATTATCAAATGGTTTTATACAGGCAATTCCTTACTTACAAATGGATATATTCTACAAGTACCATTGTAAGCTTATTGTTTGGAACGTTGGATGCATTTTCTTGTATAAATGATGTTCTCCGTGACATTTATGTTGTTATGCCAACCAGTATCATTTTATTAACTTTTAATTTAGTGGACCTGAAGACCTTCCCCACAATTTACAATAATTCCTCTATTTAAAAACTGCATTTATAATTCTCATTTGAATTCCCTTATAGCATTTTTTTTTTTTTTTTTTTTTTTGGAATCCCAACAACTGGAATAAAAATATCCTTCCTTTAGTACCTTAACATAGTACAAGCAGGCTTTTCTAACTCCAAGCTGTTGTGGGTGACCCTTCTAGCCCTTAGCTCTAAGGACAGTCCTCCAGTATGAACAAGGAAAAAGAAGGGATAGAGGTTTTAGAGAGGGAGGCAAGTTGGGTGATATGAGTATCTGGAGAGGGAAGAGTAGGATTTATTTGGGATGAACAATGACTTTCTAAAGTGGACGTTTGCATTGCTTGTCAGCCTTTTGGCTAGGGTCAGGTGTAGTATCTGTTCTTATCAGTTTAAAATGGGGGTTTGTTGTGAGTTTGTGTCCTCCAATTATAAACTACATTTATAATTCTCATTTGAATTCCCTTATATCATTTTTTTTGGAATCCCAACAACTAGAACAAAAATATCCTTTCTTTAGTACCTTAACACAGTAGAAATAGGCTTTTCTACCTCCAAGCTATTGTGGGTGACTTCTAGCCCTTAGCTCTAAGGAGAGTCCTCCAGTATGAGCAAGGAAAAAGAAGGGATAGAGGTTTTAGATAGGGAGGCAAGTTGGGTGATATGAGTTCCTAGTTATATTTGGAATAATGTGCTCCCTGTTTCAGGTGACTGTACTTTATATAAACTGGAAAACTGTTGTCACGTTCCCTTTAAGTCCTCTCTTTTTCATGTTACCTTATCTCTTAATTCCTCCAGCCAGTCAACACATGACACAATCTCCATGTCTCTCACCCATATTGTCTCCCTTTTGTGCAGTCGTTAAATATTCTACCCAGAATTGAATTCAGTTTTTTACATGTGTTCTCACTAGCACAGAGTGTAATGTTACTAGTACTTAAGCTGGTAGGACACCCTATCTCGTAATGTACTTTGAGATTATGTCAGCATTTTTAAGCAATATCTCATACTGTTGGCTCATAATGAACTCACAGTCCACTAAAACACTAGGTCTTTTTGTATTAATTGTTGCCAACTTCAGTTTTCTTCTTGAACCTGCACTGGGACTGAGGCTGCTACTTTTTCATCTATTTCAGGGAGCATATGATTTCTTATCTTGTTTCTCTTTGTGTTTTTTCCTCTCTACTGTATGTCTCTTTGACCCTAAGCAATGACTTCCTTCCTTGTTATAAAATGTCATTGGTTGTTTTACAGTCTTCATTCTCTTTCTTTCCTTTCAACTTCTGGGCCACCACGCTATTGGCTTTCCCATTTGGTCCTCCTCAGTCTTTATAGGTCTCTATCTTCCTTTCTCTCAGCTGTTGCTTGTGCTTTGTGTTTTATCTGTGGCACTATTCTTCTTTTTCTGTATGCAATATATCTTCAGCAAGTAAATCATGTTTAAAATGGCAGATCTAACTGAGCTCATGTGGAAATAAAAGGACACAGAATCAGTCCCGGAGGAGAGTCAACATTTAGAGGTTAGGTGGAGGAGGAGGAATCAGCAAGAAGACTGAAAGAGCAGCCAAAGATGTAGGAGCATCTCAAGGAGGGTTGGTCAGCAGTGTTGACTGTTCCTGAGAGGTCAAGTAAGGTAAGAATAGAGAAACAACCACTGTATTTTGCAACATAGAGGCTGCTGGTGACCTTAGGAAGCATGTTTTTTTGGAGTGTTAAGGGCAAAAACCAGATTATAGTAGGTAGAAGAGTTAAAAGGAGGCAGAGGAGCAGAGATAATGTGTAACTGCTTTGAAGAAACAGAACAGGGCCAGCACTTTGGGAGGCCAAGGCAGGTGGATCTCTGGAGCCCAGGAGTTCAATACCAGCCTGGGTGACACGGTGAAACCCTGGCTCTACAAAAAAATACAAAAATAGCCAAGCGTCATGGCACACACCTGTAGTCCTAGATACTCCAGAGGCTGAAGTAGAAGGATCACTTGAGCCAGAGAAATGCAGGCTGCTGTGAGCTGAGATCACACCACTGTACTCTAGCCTGGAGCTTGGGCAACAGAGCAAGACCTTGTCTCAGAAAGAACAGTAGGATCCTTAGTTAGGAAGTCTTTAGTATCAAGGGAAATAAGGTATAAGACAGCAATTTGGAAACTATAACTTGCTACGTACGTATGTGTAAGGAGAATTCTAGAAAGATGATCAAGATCACAACCCTGGGGAACAACTTCATTTAGATGGTAGGAATGTGTGCTGTCGTTCCATGCTGATATTCCAATAAGGAATCTGCACATTCCCTGATCTCAAGCAATTTATAATTTGCTGCTGTGTTTCACAAAGTGTGGTTGCGTGAATCGCCTGCATCCAGACAGACTTATACTAAATACAGATTCCAGGGCCCTACCTCAGGCCTATGGAATAAGAATTTCAGGAAGTGACGTCCAGAGTTTGAATTTTTAGCAAGTGACTCACACTGCCACACAAGATGATTTGTATTCCCAGTACAGTTTGAGAACCACTGGTATGTTTGGTACTGAGCATGTTAACAAATAACAGTAAGTTTAACAGTTAATTGAAGACTAGTAAGCATTTGTTCATTTCTTTTTATGTTTATGCCATTAAATAAGAGAAGCTGGACTTGTTAGGTGGGAAATAGCACATATTCATAGGCAGATAAAGGAAAATAATCTTAAACTCATGTCATATTGTTTTAGTAATGTTTTGTTTATGAAGAGTCTTACCATTCCTTTCTTGTGGAAGCTTTGAGTTATTTTCACTTTGTTTCTATTAAGGATAATGCCTTTATACTGGCAGTGTACAGTAAAAGGATAAGATTATGGGCTCTAGAACCATACTGCCTAGGTTTAAATTGCAGCTCCACGCTTGCTAGCTCTGTAATTTGGGGGAAATTTATTAAGTCATCTCAGTTTTCTCATCTATAGTAGAAATATCATAATAGTGTATAATCTCATTGAGTTGTTAGGTTTAAATGGATTTATAATTATAAAGTAATTAAAATGGTACCTAGCACATAGTAAACAATAAATATAGGCTATTATTGTTAATAGTTATGTTTGTGAATCTAGAGTCTTAACTTCTGTTGAACTGTTTCTCTAGAATAAATTTTCAGGATGGAATTACTACATTAAAGAATGAAGACATCTTTGTGTCCCTTTGCTGTCTATGGTCATTGCTTTTCAAAAGGGTGATATCTGTTTGTGATGTAATAATTTGTAAATGCAGTCTATCAATGGGGTGTGTGTGTGTGTGTGTGTGTGTGTGTGTTTTGTATGTCTCTATATGTATGCGTACAAGCATGGCTTAGGTTGTAAGTTTGTATAAAATTTTGACCTTCTTGTTAAGCCTGCTCTTAAGTTGGTTGTTAAGTTTCATGTTACAGTACCTTGTTAGATACTATCTCCAGGTAGATGTTGATAAATGACATTAAGTTACTTTTGAAAGATTATGTCAAATAAATATTCTAAATCTGTGTCTTTTTCCCTTTGATAGACTGAAGCCATGGCCATTCTTTTTGCTGTTGTTGCCAGGGGGACCACTATCCTTGCCAAACATGCTTGGTGTGGAGGAAACTTCCTGGAGGTGACAGAGCAGATTCTGGCTAAGATACCTTCTGAAAATAACAAACTAACATACTCACATGGCAAGTGAGTTCTGTTCTTGATGTGGTATGGGATGAAAGAAGGGAATTCTGTTATTGTAATCAGAATGGTAGAAAAGTAGAAAACAAGCTTCTAGGTACATAATTTGAATAAGCTGACAGAATAGTAACCTTCACCAGCTTAGAAAATATCTGGTTTTATTACTTATAAATGTATCCTGTAATTATTTTATTCTATTATCGAAGTGTTATTACTTTATTTTGAAGAAAGATATGAAAATGTTAAATGTAAAAATGACTTTGCTCTAGAGCTCTATGATACGTGAAATGATTCAGATAACATAGATAATGTTTCTTTGTTTATTCTTTCAGTAAATATTTACTGAGCACTTAACTATTGCCAGGTACTTTGCTTGGTGCTGGGGATATAACAAGAAATGTAGCATTCGCCCTCATAAGGGTTATAGCTTAATGAGGGTAGACAGTCAAATCCACGATGTCAAGGGTGGGAGGGTAGGAAGTAGTAGATAGGAGGATGGTATTCCAAGTAGAAGGAACAGGAGGTAGAGAAGTATGGAGGCATGAGATCATAGGGTGGGCATGTTTAGGAAACTGCAGACTGTTCTCTGTGACTGGTGCCCAGGATGGTGAAAATAAAGCTAGAGAGATGGGGAGAAGAAAAGTCATATAGGGCCTTGTAGGCCATATTAAGAGTTTGGACTTTACCCTATGAGCAGTGGGAAGGCGTTGAAGGTTTTCGGTCAGATCGTGACATGGTCAGGTTTGTTTGTATTTATTTAATTTATTTATTTTGAGACAGAGTCTTACTCTGTCACCCAGACCGAAGTGCAGTGGTGTGATCTCAGCTCATTGCCATCTCCATCTCCCAGGTTCAGGTGATTCTCGTGCCTTAGCCTCCTGAATAGCTGGGATTACAGGTGTGCACCACCATGCCCAGCTAATTTTTGGTTTTTTTAGTAGAGACGGAGTTTCACCATGTTGGCCAGGCTGGTCTCGAGCTCCTGACCTCAGGTGATCCGCCTGCCTTGGCCTCCCAAAATGCTGGAATTACAGGTGTGAGCCACTGCTCCTGGCCCACAGTTAGGTTTTGCTTTAGAAAGATCATGCTGGTGGCTTATTAGAGAGGGCATAGATGGGAAATCTTAGTAATTAGTTTTAAAAAGTGCCTCCACCTTAGCCGGGTGTGGTGGCAGGCGCCTGTATTCCCAGCTACTTGAGAGGTTGAGGTAGAAGAATCGCTTGAACCCAGGAGGTGGAGGTTGCCCAGGAGGTGGAGGTTGCAGTGAGCCTTGAACATGCCATTGCTCTCCAGCCTGGGTAACACAGCAAGACTCTGTCTAAAAAAAAAAAAAAAAAAAAAAAAATGCCTCAACCTTACCCATTGACGCTTAGAAATCTTTTGTTACTTATCCCAGCCTTACTTCCTTAGTTCTCTTCATAGAAGGAGGTCCTTATTACTTTCTATGGGTAACCCTTTGTACAGTTTAAGATTCACTCTAAGCTACTGTGAGAGAGACCCAAGATACAGTATTAATTTTAATGAGATAGTCCAGAAATGAGTGGTTTGGGATGTTGGGGTGACTGCCATTTCCAATTCCCTAATTCCCAGAGCAATTAGCATTTTCCATCTCTGGCCAAGGCAGCTCCTTTGGTGCTTGTTATATCCCAGTGCTTGTCCAGTAATTTTAAAGGCAGGGCCCAGAAGTGGCCTGATATTGTATTGTTGAGAAGTTTCCACTTACATCTTACTGTTCTCTATGCAGTCATTTAGCCAACCTAGCTAGAAGGGAGGCCAGGAATTGTCATCTCTGGCTATGTAGTCGTGGGCTCAACTAAAACTCTGTTACTCTGGAGGAAGTTATAGGATATCAGGGGATGAGTTGCAGTCTCCAGTGTACTCTTCTGGCCACCCAGATGTCTCACTGAACCTTTCTTCCCAAACATAGAATATGCCTCTTCTCTGAGGAGACAACTCCAAAGATCTATCTAGTCACTGTGTTTGGCTCCAAGTCCAGCATGTCTAGGTGGTACACAGTTCTCTCCATCAGGCCCTGGTGTGGCTCCTGTGTTCCACTGACCATAAACTAAAAGGCAAGTCGTATGTTTTCCCTGCTGTCCCAGCCTAACCCGGTAGACAATGGTGAGATAAGAAAAGGATCATCACAATGAGAGTTACAAATTCCCATTCGGAAAAGGGAAAAACTGAGAAACATGTAGAAGTCATTGCTTTCAAGTAATGATCAAATAATTATTGCCTCACACAATTTCAAAGCCTCCTTGTTCTGACAGGGGAGTGGTAGTGATTCTGCTTTCTTGGAGGAACTCCCTCACCTTGTTTCCCTGACTCCTGGCTTTGCTCTCCAGGTAGTTCTTCCTTTTTGGCCACATCCAAAATAGGAGTTAGAGAGTATATCATCTTTGGGAATTGCACACATTTTGTAGTTCTCTTCCTGCCAGCATAGGTTTGTAGGCCTAGAGGTTAGGTGTTAAATAATCCTAGCCTTTTATGATTTTTGCTTTATACTTTCTCTGAAAATATGTTAGACTTATAACCTGTGTGTTTCTAGGCAGTTCCTGGGAAAATGTCCAGGGAAAGCACGTGCATGCGGTCCTTTTAGAAGCAAGACTGGGAGATAGGGCATATATCTTCTACTCATCTATTATGAGCCAGAATTTAGTCATAGCCATATCTAGCTTTAAGGGAGTCTACAATATGTAATCCAATTAAAATGCAGTTATAGCAGAAGGAGATGTTATCTGTCTGCCATGCCTCTCTACCTGTGTCCTTACCTAGTGCCCCCCTCTATCTTCTGGAATGAGACTCCATCACCAAGATGCTTTTCTCTTCTTTTTAACCTTCTGCCTTGGTTTTCTTCCCTATAATCATTTTTTATCCCAGTAAAAAATACCTTATTACTGTATACCAAAATAATTAATTCCATTTTATTGTATATTAAACACTTTTTCCCTTGAAATCTGTTCTTCATCTTGCTATTCCTATTTTTAATAGCATCACTGGCCACTTGATTGGCTAAGCCTAAAACTTCAGAATCATACTTCTTCACCAAATCCTTGCCATTCTCATACAAGAAGTGTTTCAATTGAGTTCCTCTTCTCTACCCCAACTTTTACAGTGTTAGTTCAGGCCTTCATTACTTCTCTTTTCTTATAGCATCCTCCTAACTGTTCTTCCTGCTTTTAGTTACTCCCACCTTAAGTCTGTATTTCACATCCCTGTGATGATACTTTCTTGCCTAAAATCCACTGCTTTTAGAATAAAGCAAACTCATACTTCACCATTTTGTACATTCCTGACCTTTCTGTTCTTATCTCTATAAGACTCTGCAATTCTCTGATCTGTGTTATTTCGAGCTTTGGTACTTTTTTTTCATGCTTTTGTTATCTTCCTAAGATAACAAAATGTTGTTCTCTTCCTAAGATAACAAAATGTTGTTCTCTTCCTAAGCCTCCTTGTAAACTTTTGCTCACTTTACAGGCCCCAAACAAAATACTTTATTAATTTGTACTTTAATGCCTCTAAAAGTGCAATTCTGATTATGTTCCTTCCTTCAACAGATACTCTCCGGCCTCAGGGTAAAATTTCTTAATGGGGACTTGGAAGATTCTTCAAGATCTGCCACTTTTTCCTTCTCTGGCCTCATCTTTCACTATTTTAGTCCTCAGTTTTGCTTTCCAGCCATACTTAGCCATTTGCAGTTCAATGCTAGGTTCTTTCTCTCTTCCTAGCCTTTACAGTAGCTGTTACCTTTTACTGGAATATATTTATCTACCTAATTTTTTAAAAAATCTCACAATGTGCTCCTGATGTTTCCTTTTCCAGAAACCCCTGAACTCTAAGACTGGGTCAGGCACCCCAGTCCAACACTCTTTTTATGTGTCTACATAGCATCTAGTTTGTTCATACTGTAACACTTATCACATTGTATTATTATTATTATTATTTTTTGAGATGGAGTTTCACTCTTGTTGCCCAGGCTGGAGTGCAGTGGCACAATCTCAGCTCACCACAACCTCCACCTCCCTGGTTCAAGTGATTCTCCTGCCTCAGCCTCCCAAGTAGCTGGGATGACAGCGAGCACCACCATACCTGGCTAATTTTCGAATTTTTAGTAGAGATGAGATTTCACCATGTTGGCCAGGCTGGTCTCGAACTCCTGACCTCAGGTGATCTGCCCGCCTTGGCTTTCCCAAAGTGCTGGGATACAGGTGTGAGCCACCATGCCTGGCCTCTCTCTGTATTATAATTGAAATGATTGTTTATCTCTGTCTCCTGACTGTAGGCTTCTTGATGGCAGGGATCAGACCTTGTTACCTTTTGTGGCGTGTGCACTGAGTGACTTACAAGTCTGGTTTAGGAGAAACAAATTTTATGGGGAAAGTAATGACTTTCATTTTGGGCATGTCGTGTTTAAGCTGTCTGTGGTATGTCCAGTTGGATATGTCTAGTAGACAGAAGTGTAGGTGGTCCTGGAGCTCAGGATTTAGGTCAGATCGAGATTTGGGAATTATTAGCATAATTGTGATAGCTGAAAACAAACAACAAAACATAAGAGTGGATGCTGCCCTCCAGAGGGTAAGTGTGAAAAAAGCAGGAGGCTAAGGAAGCTAGAAAACATTAGTGTAGACGGAAGGAGACTATGATATAAACCAGGTATATTAGCCTACTTGGGCTGCTATAACAAAATACCATAGACTGAGTGGCTTAAACAACAGATACCTTGTTTCTCACAGTTCTGGAGACTGCATGAGGTGCCAGCTGATTCAGTTCCTGATGAGGGCCTTCTTCTTGGCTGGCAGATGGCCACCTTCTTGCTGTGTCCTCAGGTGGTAGAAAGAGAGTGATCTCTTTCTTCCTGTTTTTTAAAGCCACTGATCCCATCATGAGGGCCCCACCCTCATGACCTCATCTAACCTTAAGTGTCTCCTAAAGGCCTTGTCTCCAAATATAGTCACACTGTAACATGAATTTTGAAAGGACACAGTTCAGTCTATAGCACAAGGCAAGCCTGATGTCAAGAAATCTAGTGAAGAGAAAACACTTTCCAAAAGGAAGTGGTCAACACTGTCATATGTTTCAGAGTGAGCCACTGGATATGGCAATGTGGAAGTCATTGGTGGAAATGGTGCAAATAGTTTTAGAATACTAGAGGAAAAGATTTTGCCTGAGTTCCTATATCTCCTTGTAATTCATGTCAGGCCTCTATGTGAACATTAATATAATTCAACAGGTACCCCTATCTATCTATCCACTTGCCCAAGGTATAAATCTGGGAGGCAAAATTGAGTTAACCTGTCTCGTGCCAGTCACCAAGTTCTATAAATGCTACCTCCTATCTCTCTTCTCTGTTCCTTTTTCTTTATTACCCATTCTACTGTACTTTATTTCCCTCCTCATTTCTTACCCAGTAAGTATACTGCAGTAGTCTATTGTCTAGTCCTCCTCTGAGTCAGTGTTCCACACTCTAGCCAATGTGTCCTTTTTAAAGTGCAAATCTGATCACATCCTCCCTAGGCTAAAACCTTTAGATCCTTGTTCATTATTCTTAGGATAATGCAGAATGTGGTTTATAAAGTCTTGTATGACCTGATTTTTGCTTACCTCTCCAGCCTCATCTGTCCAGATAATTTACTTTTTCTTCACATTCCGTACTCTAGTCATGTGAACCATTTTTACTTTCCTAAATCTGTTTCGTGCTCTTTTATCTGTAGGCCCTTATGCTTGCTGCTCCTCTCTGGAAAAAGACTTTGCTTACTTTTTTTTTTTTTTTTTTTTGAAACAGGTTCTCACTTTGTTACCCAGGCTGGAGTGCAGTGGCACAATCTTGGCTTAGTACAGCCTCAAGCTTCTGGGTTGAAACAATCCTCCTGCCTCAGCCTCCCAAGTAGCTGGGCGTATAGGCATGTGCCACCACACCTGGCTAATTTTTGTATTTTTGTAGAGACAGGGTTTTGCCATGTTGCCCAGGCTGGTCTTGAACTCCTGAGCTCAAGTGATCTGCCTGCCTCAGCCTCCCAAAGTGCTAGGATTACAGGTATGAGCCACGACGCCTGGCCTTTTGCTCACTCTTTAGCTTGCCATCTCTTACTTATTCTTCAGGTCTTAAATCAGATGTCACTTGTTCCAGGAAATCTATCTGGTTACCCTTTGGCAAATCTTCATTTTGTGCCTCATCTATTAATATGTCCGCAGAGTACCATGTACTGCTTTTAACTTTCCTGCCATACTGTTTGCCATGCTGCACTGTGATTCCTTGCACTCTGATCCCTGTGAAGACTGAGCAACCAGCATAGTAACTAACTCAAAATAGATACTCAAATGTTGAGAATTTGGTAGAAAAGATGTTAGCTTTAAGAACTTAGGAAAAAGCAAAGAAAACCATATGGCCTATTGGGGGTTAATCTTAATTACATGCTCCTCCTAAGGTGTCATCTCTTGCTCATGCCTTAAGAGTCCAATTATGCTTTTGCAGCTATTGTTCTAGTGGGTAATACACATGCTGTAGTGCTATGAAGCCAGAATACAGATCTTTTTATTTCTTAGTTACTCCTATCAGTTTGACTTGAAAGAAACAGGTATATTGGGAAGGGGAAGAGGGAGAATAGACTGTATCCATAAATAATATGGCAACATTGGCAGTACTGAATTTGCTTATACATAGATAGAAGATAGAAGTAAAAGTGATGTTGCATATAACCACAGTAAGTTTTATATCTTTTATTCTACAGTTATTTGTTTCATTACATCTGCCAAGACAGGATTGTATATCTTTGTATCACTGATGATGTAAGTAACTTGAAGACATATTGCTATTTAACTATATGTACTGTCAATATAGTCAGTTCTTAATTATCTATACCAGGGGTCCCCAACCCCCAGGCTGCAGACCGGTACAGCTCTGTAGCCTGTTAGGAACCAGGCCACACAGCAGGAGGTAAGTGGCCTATGAGTAAGCATTACCACCTGAGCTCTGCCTCCTGTCAGATCAGCAACAGCATTAGATTCTCATATGAGTTCGAACCCTGTTGTGAACTGTGCATCCGAGGGATCTAGGTTGCACACTCTTTATGAGAATCTAACTGATGCCTGATGATCTGAGGTGGAACAGTTTAATCCTAAAACCATTCCCCCTCCCCCTCCCCCAGTCCATGGAAAAATTGTCTTCTACAAAACCGGTCCCTGGTGCCAAAAAGGTTGGGGACTGCTGATCTGTGCCTACGGTGGGTAAAAGTGATGCAAACCTTACATAGGTGGAATTTTTTATCTTTTGCATTTGTCATATTGAGCAGCAAATGATAAAAAAACTTGATACTGAGGTATGTGCAAATCAGCTCAATTTTGGTAAAGTTTTAGCTTCTTCCAACTTCTACATTTATCCTATTGCGTAGTGAGAATTGGTGTTCATAATTACAATTATTTGATATCAAAACCTCTCAAAAATTGTTTACCTGGAATGTTTAATTGGACAGTGTCATTACTCCTATCAGTAGTTAATGATTTATTTAATGTATGTGAACTTTGGAAAAACAAAATTACAATACATTATGATCAGCTGTATAAACCTGTAGTTTACATTGGTTAGGTTTGACTATTTGTCGGCTCTCAGTGCAAAATTCTCAGTAACTTAATGATGTCATTAACGTCCGTTCTCTTCTCTGCTTTCCTCAATGTCTCCTTCTTCCCAGACTGGTTGCCATTATGGTTACACAGAGCTACATACTTACTTATTCATGTCCAAAGAAGAGGGACTGTATGTTCTTGAGTCTCTTATTGCAGGAATGAGGAAGCTTTTCCCAGCTGCATGCCCTCCCCTCCCCCTGCTTTCAAAGTGAACTTCCTTTCATGTCTTACTGGCTGCATGCTCATTTCTAAAGTGCCTACTGAAGGAGACATGGAATTGGCATGGTTGCCATAGATCAGGGTTCCTAATCTTTATTGTATCACAGACTCATCACTTGTGGGACACTCCCAGAATGTTTTTTTCTTTTTTTTTTTTTTTATTTTCCTTTCCCAGAATGGTTTTAAATGTATAAAACACACATGATTCTAACAAAACCAATTATATTGAAATAGGTATAATATTCAAAATATTTTTAAAATTTGATGTAGTAATGTATATGCTTCTTTATGATCTCAATAAGATCTAGTCATGGGTCTAATAACTCATAATTGATGTGATGGGTGTAAACAGGATTTTGAGATATCTATAACTGATGGTATATGAAAAAATATTTCTGTTGGTGACAGTTACAGGTACTATTTAATACTACTCTAGTTATGAATATACTACCTATATTCACAATTGAAATATAAGTTAATGATTGATAAAAATAATGATGTGATTTTTTTTCTATCCAAGTACAAAGGCCCCTTGAATTTGGACCATTGACCCCAATTTAAGAACCCTTGGCTTAGACTAAGCACCTTGGATGAAAGGGAAATGAATGTCAACCAGAGATCATCACAATGATTTTTATCTTTGGCTTCACAGTATTTTCTAAAAGTAGGAAAAAATCCAGCCATATGTGAAATGACTGATGTGAAAGAGCTTGGAGTAGATGAAAAATATTATGAAATCTGGGATAGATTTGAGCCTCATATATCTCGAGCTATAATTGATATACACATACACATACATAAATAAACATACAGACATTCATTTTTTTCCTCTCAGGTATTCTTCTAGAGAACACACATACTTTTTGACTGGCTGGGATTAGACATTATGTTACTTGATCTTTTCAAATGTACCACCACTATTGAAAAACTTCAATTGGAAGTTAATGTCAGTAGTATTATCTGTGTGTGTGAAAGACTGTATGATTATTATGGGTTTTTTAAACATATTCTTGTGCTGGGCCTTCTAATAGATCCTATGAAATATATGGAGGAAGTAAAACCTAATTCCTGACATCAAGAAGTTGATAACCTAGGTATCATTATCTTCCATTGTCAGTGACCTTATGCATCTGGACTCACTCTCAGCTCTTTCATTTACTAATTGTTGGACATTTGGACAAGTTATTTACTTTTTCAGAGCCATTCTTTACTTATTTTTAAGATAGGATCAATGCTAGTTCCTCCTCATTGAATCATTGCTCAGTAAATGTTATCTGTTTTTATTGTTGTTCTTAATCACTTACATCATCTTTATTTTCTAAAGGTGAATTCTTCCTTGATCTCTTTTCAGGATTTTGAACGTTCCCGAGCCTTTAATTTCCTGAATGAGATAAAGAAGAGGTTCCAGACTACTTATGGTTCAAGAGCACAGACAGCACTTCCATATGCCATGAATAGTGAGTTCTCAAGTGTCTTGGCTGCACAGCTGGTAAGATCTTTCTCAGGATAAGGTATTTTGATTCATATCTTATTACTTTCAAACACTGAATCTAGGGGCCCCTGACCTGCAATATAGTTTTCTGACTGTGTTACTGTAAGTCAACATGATAAAACTTCTCTGATTTAAAAAAAAAAATGTAAAGGGGCCATTTTAAGGTAGAAAACAGTGATACCCTGTATTCTCTATTAATAGTGGTCAGAGTATCTCATGATTGGAAGAGCATTAGAGATCATCTAGCTCAACTACCTATCTAATGCTTAAATGTGTTCAACATGCCAAATGATCTTTTAACCTATCTACCCTTCCATGAGGCATATTTAATTTTCCAACAACCCAAATTAATAATTTGAAACTCTCTTCACCTGTATGAATTCCTAATTGTCAGCTCAGTGAGGTTTTACATGTGTATATACCTGTGAAATACCACTGTACTCAAGACAGCATTTTCATCACCCTAAAAATTCCTTCAAAAAGCCCTTACCAGTTGGTCCCCTCCCTAGCACTCTGCCCCAGGCAACCACTGATCTGTTTTCTTTCACTATAAATTAGTTTTGCCTTTTATAGAACTTTCTGTAAATAGAATCATACAGTATATACTTTTTTGTGTCTTGTTTCACTCAGTGTAAGGCTTTTGATATTCTTCCATGTTGTATAAATCAGTAGTTTGTTCCCCATTTTGCTGAGTAGTATTATATGCATGTACCACAATTTGTTTATCCATTCACCTGTTGCTGGATATTTGGGTTGCTTCCAGTTTTCAGCTGTCATAAATAAAGCTGCTATGAACCTCCATGTACAAGTCTTTGTGTGGACATATGTCCTTATTTCTCTTTGATAAATACCTATGAATGGAATTGCTAGGTCATATGGTAGGTAATGTGTAATTTTTTTAAAAAAAAAATTGTAATTGAATACTTTCACTTCTCCTGTGTTTTTCACATTCTGAGTATTACATTTCTAAATTTTATACACACACACGCACACACACGCACACACACACTCTTCTGGCAATAAAGTTCCTTTAAACTGGTTACTTATAAACCTTTATTATTCAAGCAGTTGGTTTGTTTCATACTCCCCACAGAGAAATGTTCATCTATGTAAAACTATACAAAAATACCAGTGCTTAGTCAAAAGTAAATAGGGTCAGCTAGAAACAAAATGTTCAAATTAATCAGTTTGTCATTAGCTCCAGATCTGTGTGACTCTCTGAACGAATCTCTACCTTTTCCTTCAGCTGTAAATTGAGATAATAATAGCATCGTTTCGTAGAGTTTTGGGGTGGATTAAATAATATCCCCTGTTTGAAACACTTAACACAATGAAGTGACTGGAAGATTGTGTATTAAGCACCCTGTAACTGTTAACTATGGATAATAATTTCAAAATACATATTTTCAGTGTCTTTCTTAGATTCTAGATCCTGTGATAAGCCAATAAAAATAGTTTATATGCTGTGATCCTGGCAGATACAAGAACAGATGCTAAGAAGCTGGGCCAACCCCTAATCATACTCAAGAAGTGGGGAACAATTTTGCAGCATTCTTTCCCCCACTGCCTCAACTATAGTCTTCTTTTTCTCCTTTCTTCCTTGTCTGAGCATGGGTTATATATCCCCCCACAACCTCTGCCCCACAAGTCACATATATATTTGATATAATATTTAGTTTTTTAGACTATATACTTACAGTTTATATGGAAGCATTTTTTATGCTGCCCATATTTTTTCTAGGTATTATAACGTTTTTCCAGGGAAGTGACATGTATCTTTTATATCAATAGAGACATAATTTTATAGCATTCCTCAGTGTAAATTGTCATTCCCCTTATTTTTGTTTTCCTATTGTAAATAATGTCTGGATACCGTAAGTTAAAATCTATTTTCTTATAGAAACATCACTCTGAGAATAAGGGCCTAGACAAAGTGATGGAGACTCAAGCCCAGGTGGATGAACTGAAAGGAATTATGGTCAGAAACATAGGTATGTTTCATGGCATAATTTCATGCATGTGGGCAAAAATGATAACAGATTACTTGACTGAGATCAAATTATTCTAGAGGAGCCGAAATAGCACTTCCTTATTCTTACTATTGGAAGTTAATTGTCAGCTGAGACTGTCAGCTGTCTGCTTTTGCGAATGGTTTCTTCTTAGTATTTGCAACTGTTCTTCATTCCAAATTTATTATTTGCTTAGCAAGACTAATTTCTAAGAACCTTATGATAGTTCAGCAGTTTAGAGTAATTTGGTCAGTTTTGGCTGGAGATACCCAGATAGCTGATACTATCATTAGACAGTTAAAATATAACTTTTTGACCTTCTTAGAAAGTTTGTGGTTCTTGATAAAAGAAATAATTGGACCAAAAAACTGACTATTGTATACTTCCAAAAAAATAAACTATGTTATAATTTCCATCTAATGGCCCAGATTCATTTTATCAGGAGCCTGTTTAGCACATTAAAATAATCCAGAAAAATGCTTCAAGTGTATTTTCAATTGGTTTATGCAGTGGTATTTAGATGTAGGATTCTGCTAGTTTTTTAAATTTTATTTTCTATTTAATTTATTTATTTTAAAAAAATATGTAGAGAGAGATGGGGTTTCAGTATGTTGCCTAGGCTGGTCTTGAACTTCTGGCCTCAAGCCATCCTCCTGCCTTGGACTCCCAAAGTGCAGGGATTATAGATGTGAGCCACCGCACCCACCCAATGCTAGTTTTCAAAAAGCTCTGATTCTCACAGTGTGGTCCCTGGACTAGCAACATCAGCATCACCTGTGAACCTCTTAGAAATGCAATTTTTCGGCCTACTCCAGACTTGCTGAGTCAGAAACTAGGGGTGGGACCCACCAATCTGTTTTCACAAGCTCTCCAGAGGATTCCAATGCATACTCAAGTTTGAAAATAACTCTTTTAAATATATCTTCTAAGGGCAAAAGTTTTACAAAATTGAATGAAAATGATTACATAATTGCTTTATAAAATGTTTAATTGAGACATTGTTAAATTTCACAAATGTCAGTGTATGATCTTGAATTTACTATTTGAAGTTCTTTTACATTTATTCCTAGAAGAGTTACAAATCATGAAAAGACCTCTTGAAATACTTACTCTTGATCTCACCATCCTAAAGATTTTCCATTTTCTTTCCTTTAAATTTTTATTTTCGTGTATACGTACATAGTTATAATCATAGTTTATATTCGGTTTTGTAGAGGCAATCTAGTACAGTGATCAAGATTTGGACTTCTCTGTGCCTGAATTTGAGTCTCAATTTCCTTTCTCACCTGCTGTTAGCCCTTAAGCATCCTCTCACCCAAGTTTTATTTTCTAGTCTGCCATAAGGAGATGATAACAGAACTTAAGGTTACCAGTATAAAAGAGGTAATATATAAGAAGACTTTGTACATACTACAGAATTCCTGGCACATAGTAAGAGCCAAATAATTGTTAGCTAATATTAGTCCACCTTATGCTTGTACAGTATTTCACTGAGTTAATGTATCACAAGTTACCTAACCATGCCTGAATTTTGGACGCATAGGTTCTGTAGTGCAGTGTTACTCAGAATGCTGTTTTGCAACTAGATAAGGAGCTTGCTGAAAAATGTCAATCAGTCTTGTGCTTCCTTCATTGAGACCCTCTTGCTATGAAAATAATGTCAGTTGGACTGAACAGTATGCTTATAGACTTAGTCAATCAGTTGCAAACACTCTTAAGTAGGACTGATTTAGAAGTTTATGCTACAGTAACAATATTGTTATATTTTTGTGCCTATTATGTTTTCCTTATTTTCTTGAGATTATTAGAAATGGGATTAATAATCAAAATTTGGAAACTACAAATGGGTACACGGTTTTATTTAGGGATGATAAAAATATTCTAAAATTGATTGCAGCAATGGTTATACATTTCTATGAATATAGTAAAAACCATTGACTGTATACTTTAAATGAGTAAATTATAGGATATGTGAATTATATTTCAATTAAGCTGTTAAAAAAATGAGGTTCAATTTGTTTTTTATGAGGTTCAATTTGTTTTTTTTTTTTAGTTGTTTTTGCTTTGGATATCATTTCTAAGAAACCATCGCCTAAGCCAAGATCATGAAGATTTACTCCTGTATTTTCTTCTACAACTAGTTGTAGCTCTTACATTTCTATGATCTATTTTGAGTTAACATTTATGTGTGAGATAAAGAAGAGATACAACTTAATTCTCTTGAATATGTATATACAGTTGTTCCAGAACCATTTGCTGAAAAGGCTTTTCTTTCCCTGTTGAAAGATCTTAGCATTCTTATCAAAAATTGATTATCCATGGATGTATACACTGTCATGATTATTATAGCTTTGTAGTATGTTTTAAAATCAGGAAATATTAGTCTTCCAACTTTATTCTTTTTCAAAATTGCTTTGACTATTCTGGGTGCCTTTCATTTTCATGAACTTTAGGGTGAGCTTGTGAATTTCTGCAAAAAAGCTATCTGGGATTTTGATAGGGATTTTGTTAAATCTGTAGATCAATTAGGGGAGCCATTTTAACAATATTAAACTTCTGATCCCTGAACATGGACTTTCTTTCTATTCATTTAGGTTTTCTTTTTTTCCAATAATGTTTTGTAGTTTTCAGTGTGTGAGTCTTACATGACAAAGACTCTGTTTCACCAAATTTTAGACAAGCTCCTCTGAGCACTCTGTTAAACTAGGTCTCATCCTTGGGCTCTGTTCTTGGCCTGCCTAAGGAAATCTTAGCAAAGAATCCTGCTAATACCCCACCCTTGATATCTGATCAAGTTCCTCATCTCCTATATTTGATATATAAGTCTGGCCAGCTTTTACCAAGAATCCTGTTAAGCCAGTTTAGAGAGAATCCCCTTGCCCTTGATGTCTCCTCTTAGTTACTTTCTATCCTCTGACCTCCTCATTCTGTTCATTGGCCACAGATCCGCACTGGTCTTGGTTGTATTAGGAGTTGAGCTCAATCTCTCTCCTCCATTGTGATAGCCTTGACCCCTATTGCAGTAATCTCAAAATCTGCCTTACCATTTTTTAACAAGTGTCAGAATAATTTTTCTTTAACAGTATCTCTTCTAACATCCTTCTTGCCTTGTTCCTAAGTATTTTTTATGGTATTGTAAATAGAATTTTTCTCTTTCATTTTTGAATTGTTCAGTACTAGTGTATAGAAATTTTATTGGTTTTTGTAAATTGGTCTTGTATCATACAACCTTGTTTATCTCATGTATTCTAATAGCTTTTTAATAGTTTCCTTAGGATTTGCTGTATATAGGATCATGCTACTTGGAAATAGAGATAGATTTAATCTTCCTTTTCAATCTGGATGCTTTTCATTTCTTTTTATTGCTTAATTTCCCTAGCTAGAGCCTCCAGTGTAATGTTGAATAGAAGTGGTAAGAATGGACATCATTGTCTTAGGGAGATCTTGAAGAGTCACAATTAAGTATGAGGTTAGCTGTGGTTTTTTCATAGATGTCCTTTATCAGATTGAGGAAGTTTCTTTTTCTCATTTGTTGAGTGGTTTTATCATTAAACAGTATTGGATTTTGTCAAATTTTTTTTACATCTATTGAAATGATGGTTTTTGTTCTTTATTAACATGATGTATTATAATAATTGATTTTCACATATTAAACCAACCTTGTGTTTCTGAAATCCCACTGCATCATGGTTTATAGTCCTTTTTGCATATTGTTGGATTCATCCTGCTATTATTCTGTTGAGGATTTGTTAAATGTCTGTATTCATAAGAGGTGTTGGTCTGTCATTTTCTTGTGATGTCTTTGTTTGGTTTTGATACCACGGTAATGTTGAGCTCATAGAATGAGTTAAGAAGTGTTCCCCTTTTCTTCTATTTTGGAAACAGTTTGTGAAAGTTTTATATTAATTCTTCTTGAAATGTTATGGTAGAATTCACCTTTGAAGCCACCTGAGCTTGGGCTTTTCTTTGTGCAAAGTTTTTTGTTTTTTTTTTTGAGATGGGGGTCTCACTGCCATCGAGGCTGGAGTGCAGTGACATGATTCTGTCTCATTCCTCTTTCATTCCTTTGGTGGGAGGGTCACCTGCAGCCTCTACCTCCTGGGCTCAGGTGATCTTCCCACCTCAGCCTCCCGAGTAACTGGGACTGCAGGCATGTGCCACCACGCCCAGCTAATTTTTGTTTTTTGTGTGTGTGGGTGTTTGTGTGTGTGGGTGGGTGTGTGTGGTGTGTGGTGTTTGTGGTATGTGTGGTGTGTGTGTGTGTGTAGAGACAGGGTCTTACCATGTTGCCCAGGCTAGTCTCAAACTCCTGGGCTCAAGCAATCCACTTGCCTCGGCCTACCAAAGTGCTAGGATTACAGGTGTGAGCCGCTGTGCCCAGCCTGAAGTTACTGATTCAGTCTCTACACTTGCTGTAGCTCTATTCAGACTGGTTATTTCTTCTTGAGTCTGTTTGGCAGTTTGTATCTTTCTAAGAATTTATGCATTTCATCTAAGTTACCAAATTTATTTACATACTCCTATATTCCCCTAAGATCCTTTTCATTTTGTAAGGTTGATGGTAGTGTCTCCTCTTTCATTCCTGATTTTAGTAATTTGAATTTTCTGTCTGTTTTGCATGATCATTCTGTGTAAAGGTTTGTCAATATAATTGATCTTTCTGAAGAACCAACTTCTGGTTTCATGGATTTTTTTCTCTATAGTTTTTCTGTTCTCTATTTAATTTTTTCACTCTAATATTTATTTCCTTCCTACTGCTAGCTTTGCATTTAGTTTACCCTTCTTTTTTTTTTTTTTTTTAACATCTGTTAAATGTTACCTATATTTAACAAATCCTCAACAGAATACTAGCAGGATGAATCCAACAACATGCAAAAAGGACTATACACCATGATGCAGTGGGATTTATTCCAGAAACACAAGGTTGGTTTAATATCTGAATAACCTAAACCAGTAACTTAACTTTAGATCCATAAGGTGGAAACTTAAGTTACTAAACTAGGTTATTAATTTGAGATCATTTGTCTTAACTCAGGCTGCAATAACAAAATTCCATAGATGTAGTGGCTTAAACAGCAGAAAGTTATTTTCTCACATTTCTGGAGACTAGAAGTCCAAGATCAGGGTGCCAGCATGGTCAGGTTCTGGTGAGGGCTCTCTTTGTGGCTTGCAGACAGCATCTTCTCCCTCTATTCTCCCATGGGGCAGAGAGAAAAGAGAGCTAGCTGTTTAGTGTATTTTATTTAATTGATACATAATATTTGTACACATTTATGGGGTACGTGTGATATTTTGTTACATGCAAAGACTGTGTAATGAACAAGTCAGGATATTTGGGGTATCCATCAACTCAAGAATTTATAATTTCTGTATGATAGGAACATTTCACATCCTCTCTTCTAGCTATTTTGAAATATATAATACACTGTTGTTAACTTTAGTCACCCTAGTCTTCTATCAAACATTAGAACTTATTCCTTCTATCTAACTGTACATTTGTACCTATTAACCAACCTCTCATATTCCGTGCCCTGTCCCCCATACCCACACCCTTACTACCCTCTGGTATCTGTTGTGCTATTGTCTACCTCTATGAGATCAACTGTTTTAGTTCCTACATGTGAGTAAGAACATGTTGTATTTGTTTTTCTGTGTCTGCCCTGTATCACTTAACATAAAAACCTCCAGTTGATCCATGTTGCTGAAAAAGACATGACTTCATTATTTTTCATGGTTAAATAGCATTCCATTGTGTTTATGTACCACATTTTCTCTATCCGTTCATCCATTGACGGACACTTAGGTTGACTCCATATCTTTGCTATTGTGAAGAGGGATGCAATAAATTTGCAAGTGCAGATATCCCTTTGATACACTAATTTCTTTTCCTTTTCATAAATACCCAGTAACAGGATTGCTGGGTTATATGGTAGTTCAATTTTTAGTTTTTGGAGAAATCTCCACACTGGTTTCCATAGTAGCTGCACTGGGTTACATTTTAGTAACCATTCTAACTGGGGTAACATGATATCTCATTGTAGCTTTTATTTACATTTCTATGATGTCGAGCATTTTTTTCATATACCTCTTGGCCATTTGTATGTCTTCTTTTGAGAAATGTCTATTCATGTCCTCTGCTCACTTTTTAAGGGGATTATTTGTATATCTCCTGTTGAGTTCATTGTACATTCTAGATATTATTCCCTTATCAGATAAATAGTTTGCAACTATTTTCTCCCATTCAACTTGTTGTCTCTTCACTCTCCTGATTATTTCTTTTGCTGTACAAAAGCTTTTTTGGTTAATGTAGTCCTATTTGTCTATTTTTCTTTTTGTTGCCTGTCCTTTTGTTAGCCATAAAATCTTTTCCTAGACCAGTGTTCTGAAGTTTTTCCCCTATGTTTTCTGCTAGTAGGTTTATAATTCTGGGTCTTAAATTTAAGTCTTTAATCTGTTTTGGTTGATTTTTGTGTATGATGAAATACAGAGGACCAGTTTAATTCTTCCACATACGGATATTCAGTTTTCCTAATACCATTTATTGAAGAGAGTGTCCTTTCCCAAGTGTACATCATTGGCACCTTTGTTGAAAATCAGTTGGCATACATGTGTGGCTATACATACGTGGATCAATGTCTGGCTTTTCTATTCCATTGACCTTTTCTCTGTTTTTATACCAAATCATGCTTTTTTGGTTACTATAGCCTTCTAATATGTTTTGAAGTCAGGTAGTGTGATGCCTCCAGCTTTGTTCTTTTTGCTCAGGATTGCTTTGGCTATTTGGACTCTTTTTTGGTTCCTAAAGTACTAAGTTTAGGATTGTTTTTTCTGTTTCCGTGAAAAATGGCATTGGTACTTTGATAGAGATTGCATTGAATCTGTAAATTGCTTTGGACTTATGGTAATTTTAATAATATACGTTCTTATAATCCATGACCATAAAATGTCTTTCCATATCTTTATGCTATCTTCAGTTTTTCTTCAGTGTTTTGTAGTTTTCCTTGTATGAATCTTTCACCTCCTTGTTAAATTTATTCTTTGATATTTTATTTTTTCATAACTATTACAAATGGGATTGCCTTCTTCATAAAGTTTTTTATTTCACCAAGTTCATTATTGGTGCATAGAAACAGTACTCATTTTTGTTGATTCTGTATTGTGCAACTTCACTGAATATATTTGTCAGATCTAGGAGCTTTTTTGGTGGAATGTTTAGGGTGTTTTAGATATAAGAGCATATCATCTGTAAAGAGGGATAATTTGACTTCCTGTTTTTCAATGTGGATGCCTTTTATTTCTTTCTCTTGCTTGATTGCTCTGGCTCGGACTTCCAGTATTCTGTTGAATAGGAGTACTGAAAGTGGGCATCCTTCCAGTACTATGTTGAATAGGAGTGGTAAGAGTTTTCCAGTTCTTAGAGGAAAGGCGTTTAGTTTTTCCCCATTCAGTATGATGTTAGCTGTGGGTTTGTCATAAATAGCTTTTATCATGTTGAGGGATGTTCCGTCTATGCCTAGTTTATTGAGAGTTTTTATCATGAAGAGATGTTGAATTTTTTTTGATACCTTGAACTATATATTTCTATCTGAATATATAAAAGTAGAATGTCCTATTTTCCTTTTGAGCTATGTCATCATACTGCTAAAATTATGGATGAAAATGGAAATGTTTGAACCTGACCCATTGGAATTTCTATGTTAACATTTGCTCTTTTTTCTTTTATTATACATTAAATTGTGGGATACATGTGCAGAACATGCAGGTTTGTTACTTAGGTATACATTCCATGGTGGTTTGCTGCACCCATCACCCAGTCATCTACATTAGGTATTTCTCTTAATGATATTTCTCCCCTAGCTCCCCACCCACTGACAGGCCCTGGTGTGTGACGTTCCCTTCCCTGTGTCCATGTGTTCTCATTGTTCAACTCCCACTTGTTAGTGAGAACATGCGGTGTTTGGTTTTCCGTTCCTGTGTTTGTTTGCTGAGAATGATGGTTTCCGGCTTCATCTGTGTCCCTGCAAAGGACATGAACTCATCCTTTTTTATGGCTGCATAGTATTCCATGGTGTATATGTGCCACATTTTCTTTATCCAGTCTATCATTGATGGGCATTTGAGTTGGTTCCAAGTCTTTGCTGTTGTGAACAGTGCTGCAGTAAACACACATGCACATGTGTGTTTATAGTAAATGATTTATAATCCTTTGAGTATATACCTGGTAATGGAATTGCTGGGTCAAATCATATTTCTAGCTCTAGATCCTTGAGGAATCACCACACTGTCTTCCACAATGGTTGAATTAATTTACACTCTCACCAACAGTGTAAAAGCTTTCCTATTTCTCCACATCCTCTCCAGCATCTGTTGTCTCCTGACTTTTTAATGATCACCATTCTAACTGGTGTGAGATGTTATCTCATTGTGGTTTTGATGTTCATTTCTCTAATGACCAGTGATGATGAGCTTTTTTTCATATGTTGTTGTCCATATAAATGTCTTCTTTTGAGGAGTGTCTGTTCATATCCTTTGCCTACTTTTTGATGGGGTTGTTTTTGTCTTATAAATTTGTTTAAGTTTCTTGTAAATTCTGAATATTAGCCCTTTGTCAGATGGATAGATTGCAAAAATTTTCTCCCATTCTGTAGGTTGCCTGTTCGCTCTGGTGATAGTTTCTTTTGCTGTGTAAAAGCTCTTTAGTTTAATTAGATCCCATTTGTCAATATTGGCTTTTGTTGCCATTGCTTTTGGTAGTATAGTCATGAAGTCCTTGCCCATGCCTGAGTCCTGAATGGTATTGCCTAGGTTTTCTTCTAGAGTTTTTATGGTTTTAGGTCTTACATTTAAGTCTTTAATCCATCTTGAGTTAATTTTTGTATAAGGCATATAAGAAAGGGGTCCAGTTTCAGTTTTCTGCATATGGCTAGCTGGTTTTGCCAACACCATTTATTAAATAGGGAATGCTTTCCCCATTGCTTGTTTTTGTCAGGTTTGTCAAAGATCAGATGGTTGTAGATGTGTGGTATTATTTCTGAGGCCTCTTTTCTGTTCCAGTGGTCTGTATCTGTTTTGGTACCCATACCATGCTGTTTTGGTTACTGTAGCCTTGTAGTATAGTTTGAAGTCAGGTAGCATGATGCCTCCAGCTTTGTTCTTTTTGCTTAGAACTGTCTTGGCTATATGGGCTCTTTTTTGGCTCCATATAAATTTAAAGTAGTTTTTTCGAATTCTGTGAAGAAAGTCAGTGGTAGCTTGATGGGGATAGCATTGAATCTATAAATTACTTTGGGCAATATGGCCATTTTTATGATATTGATTCTTCCTATCCAGGAGCATGGAATGTTTTTCCATTTGTTTGTGTCCTCTCTTACTTCCCTGAGCAATGGTTTGTAGTTCTCCTTGAAGAGGTCCTTCACATCCCTTGTAAGTAAGTTGTATTCCTAGGTATTTTATTCTCTTTGTAGCAGTTGTGAATGGGAGCTCACTCATGATTTAGCTCTGTTTGTCTATGATTGGTGTATAGGAATGCTTGTGATTTTTGCACATTGATTTTGTATCCTGAGACTTTGCTGAAGTTGCTTATCAGCTTAAGGAGATTTTGGGCTGAGACAATGGTGTTTTCTAAATATACGATCATGTCATCTGCAAACAGAGACAATTTGACTTCCTCTCTTTCTATTTGAATATGCTTTATTTCTTTCTCTTGCCTTATTGCCCTGGCCAGAACTTCCAATACTGTATTGAATAGGAGTGGTGAGAGAGGGCATCCTTGTCTTGTGCGGGTTTTCAAAGGGAATGCTTCCAGCTTTTTGCCCATTCAGTATGATATTGACTGTAGGACTGTCAAGATAGCCTTTACTATTTTGAGATACGTTCCATCAGTACCTAGTTTTTTGAGAGTTTTTAGCATGAGTGACTGTTGATTTTTACTGAAGACCTTTTCTGTATCTATTGAGAAAATCATGTGGTTTTTGTCATTGGTTCTATTTACATGATGGATTACATTTATTGATTTGCGTATGTTGAACCAGCCTTGCATCCCAGGGATGAAACTGACTTAATCATGGTGGATAAGCTTTTTGATGTGCTGCTGGATTTGGTTGCCAGTATTGAGGATATTCACTTTGATGTTCATCAGGGATATTGGCCTGACATTTTCTTTTTTTGTTGTGTCTCTGCCAGATTTTGGTATAAGGATGCTGCTGGCCTTATAAAATGAGTTAGAGAGGAGTCCCCCTTTTTCTATTGTTTGGAATAGTTTTGGAAGGAATGGTACCAGCTCCTCTTTGTACCTCTGGTAGAATTCGGCTGTGAATCCATTTCGTCCTGGGTTTTTTTTTTTTTTTTTTTTTTTTGGTTGGCAGGCTATTAATTACTGCCTCAATTTCAGACCTTGTTATTGGTCTATTCAGGGATTCGACTTCTTCCTAGTTTAATCTTGGGAGGGTGTGTGTGTCCAGGAATTTATCCGTATCTTCTAGATTTTCTTGTTTATTTGCCTAGAGGTGTTTATTGAATTCTCTGATGGTAGTTTGTATTTCTGTGGGATTGGTGGTGAAATCCGCTTTATCATTTTTTTGTGTGCCTATTTGATTCTTCCCTCTTTTCTTCTTTTTTTTTTTTTTTTTTTTTGAGACGGAGTTTCGCTCTTGTTACCCAGGCTGGAGTGCAATGGTGCGATCTCGGCTCACCGCAACCTCCACCTCCCGGGTTCAAGCAATTCTCCTGCCCCAGCCTCCCAAGTAGCTGGGACTACAGGCACGTGCCACCATGCCCAGCTAATTTTTGTGTTTTTAGTAGAGACGGGGTTTCACCATGTTGACCAGGATGGTCTCGATCTCTTGACCTCGTGATCCACCCGCCTCGGCCTCCCAAAGTGCTGGGATTACAGGCGTGAGCCA
>PVKV010014714.1:0-56407 GCA_004027835.1 Alouatta palliata | reverse complement strand
AATATTATGCAGCCATCAAAAACGATGAGTTTGCATCCTTTGTAGGGACATGGACGAACCTGGAAGCCATCATTCTCAGCAAACTGACACAGGAACAGAAAACCAAACACCGCATATTCTCACTCATAGACGGGTGTTGAACAATGAGAACACATGGACACAGGGAGGGGAGCATCTCACACTGGGGTCTGTCGGGGGGGGAAAAAGGGGAGGGACAGCAGGGGGTGGGGAGTTGGGGAGAGATAGCATGGGGAGAAATAACAGATACAGGTGATGGGGAGGAAGGCAGCAAATCACACTGCCATGTGTGTACCTATGTAACAATCTTGCATGTTCTTCACATGTACCCCGAAACCTAAAATGCAATAAAAAGTATATAAAAAAAAAGAGTAGTTAAAATTTGATCTTACTTTTGCAAAGGAATAAGATTAGATTTACTGAGCAGAAACAACTACATTTTCCTTAAATTATCTTCCGTTCTTCCCACCACACAAATAGACTACATTCCCCAGCCAATGTTTATCATTCTTACTTTGTGGTAGAAGCTGTTCAAAAGGCTTTATATGTATTTTATCATTTAATCAACACAATAGCCCTATAAAGAACGTGTTCTTATTATTGCACTTTATAGATGAGGCACAGAAATGTTAGTTTGTCCAAGGTCAAACTGTAAATGGTGTGTTGAGGTCATAGAGTTCTAGCCAATTAAATGTGGAGTGGATGTGTGGTGCCCTAACCTCCAAATTCAGCTCATGAAAATTCTCCCCCACGCTCTCCTCCATAACCCCTCTCAACTGACCAAAATAGAGACCCCTATTCCAAAAACTTGGAATCCGTCTTTAAAGGTGATAGTGCGTCTCCTGAGTTCCTGCATGACTGTTCACATCCCAATCATGTTACCTTCACAAGAAATAAATTTCTATAATTTGGAGCTATTAAATATTTGGGGTCTATTTGTTATAGGTGTTGAGTTATATTGGCTAACAAACATGTATGTGTTGCCAGGGACTAAATGAAAACAAATATGTACATGTTGCCAGGAACCAAATACATTTTTGTCTGTTTTGCTCACTGCTGTAATTCCAATACCACGAGTCCTACCTGGTAATTAGTAGACACTATAAATGCTTGTTGAATGAATAAATAGGCTTTAAAATGTCTGGAAAAAAAAAAAAAAAACTAGAACTAAAGAATAAATGTGACCAAAGGGTGCATTTGCAATTAATCTGAAAAATAATTTTCTATCAATCCAATATGGACAAACAATTAAAATGGTGATTTTCATCATCAAGGTGTCACTTGTAAAGTGTAGATTAAGTTTTAGAAAGGATGTAAAGAGAATATATGTATCAAATAGAATGTTAGATAAGATATATCACAATGTTATAACTTGCCTATTATAAGAGGCATAAATGTAACTGCCCAGTGAGTTCTTTTTGCCTGCTGCCCAGATGAAGCTGAATTATCAAGGAAGCAGAATTGCAGTAAAGAGATCAATACATGTGGAGCCGGCTAAACAGGAGACCAGAGTTTTATTGTTACTCAAATCCATCTTGGAAAATTTGGAGTGTAGGGTTTTTAAAGATAGTTTTGTGGGCAGGGTCTAGGGAATAGAAAATGCTGATTGGTTGGGTCAGGGATGAAATCATCAGGAGTTGAAGCTGTCCTCTTGCACTAAGTCAGTTCCTGGGTAAGGGCCTCAAGACCAGATGAGCCAGTTTACTGGTCTGGAGGGTGCCAGAATGGTCCATCACTGGGCCATCAGAAGGCAGGGCCTGAAAAATACATCAGACACCAATCTTACGTTTTACAATAGTGATGTTATCCAAAGGAGCAGTTGGGAGTTTAGGAATCTTGTAGCCTCTGGCTCATGACTCCTGATCCATGATGTTTAACCTTTCGGCTAATTTTTTAGTTTTACAAAGGCAGGCAGTTCCCTAGAAAAGGAGGGAGTTTATTTCAGGAAAAGGCTGTTAACTTTGTTTTAGTTACCGTATAAACTAAATTCCTCCTATAGTTAGCTCAGCCTATGCCCAGGAACACATGAGGACAATTTGGAGGTGAAAAGCAAGATGGACTCACTTAGGTCAAATCTCTTTCACTGTCATAAATTTTCTCACTGTTACAAGTTTTGCAAAGGCAGTTTTATAAATGGAAACTCAGATGCCAGAAATTCAATTTGTCTTCTTATACTAGATCAACATGTTGTCTTTCCTCTTACAGAAAGTTACAATATGTGTGACGATTTTCTCTAAATTCAAAGCCAAATCTGAAATTTGAATCAAATATTAGAAAAAAAATTCCTTATTTCTTATCATTAAAAATTCTTCCATTTAAAAAAACATAAAATTAAACTCACCAACAAGCCTGAGCAAACACTAAAATAATTTCTGTATAGCAAACTGTCTTTCTGAAATATTTTCCATTGAAAGAAGTTCAATATCAGATGTAAGTCAAAATTTGCCCCATCTTGGTCTGTGGTTTGAAATGTCCGATGTAAGTAAGAAATTTCTTTTAAATGGCCAGGCACGGTGGCTCACACTTGTAATCCCAGCACTTTGGGAGTCCAAGGACGGTAGATCATGAGGTCAAGAGTTCCAGACCAGCCTGGCCAACATGAAACCCTGTCTCTACTAAAAATACAAAAATTAGGCAGGCATGGTGGTGTGCACCTGTAGTCCCAGCTACTTGGGAGGTTGAGGTAGAAGAATCACTTGAACCCAGGAGGCAGAGGTTGGTGAGCCAAGATCATACCATTGCACTCCAGCCTGGGTGACAAAGTGACACTCTGTCTCAAAAAAATAAAATAAAATACTTAAAGTCTCACTGTGGGTTTTTAAAATGCATTCACTTGTTTTATCCTAGTAGAGTAAAATTGTGAAACATGTAATATAAACTTTTCCCAATTTTTTTGTGTAAAATTGATGCTTTAGGAAAATGTACCATGTTTATCCAGTAACTTGGCAATCCTAAACTTGCAGGAAAACCTAGTCCTCAGGTGGAAAAAGACAACATTAAAATATCAAATACATAGTATAAAAAATCTGTGTTTATTTAAAATTAAAATGCATTACATATATTCTAATGAATTATTGCCATATTTCAAAATAATTATGAGCAAAACAACCTTTATTCAGCTAACAAATATAAATTAAAGAATACATAATTGTAGGAAAGCTGTGAACATGAAAGAATATTTGCAAGCTTCTTTCCTAAAGGAATAGTTAAAATAATTTTCTATCAAGCAGTTTTACCATTTATTTGCATTTGGAAAATATAAAACACTTCAATTTCAATTACATTAAATTAGTATAAAAGCTTTCTAAAATTGAGCCATTATAGTTTAGACCATTGGTCGAAAGAGCTACTTGAAGATATGAAATGAAAAGAAAGACTGTGACAAATATGCTTCATAACCGCTGACTGCCTGAGCAACCAAGTGGAAGTAGTATGTCCAATACAATATGACTAAATTATAACAGGGACAGAGTTCTCTGTCAAGTGAACTAAACTCTAGCAGTTACCTCACAGTCATCACAATTAAATATCAGAGTAAATCACTGAGTTGAAAACCAGAAAACTCTGGAGAAGATAAAAACTGTTTCCCAAACATGACAAAGAGAATAAAAAAAAGGCTAATTCTGAAGAACTTTGTGATGTCATCCTTAAAATTTGTTTTTTTAATGTACTAAAGAATTTTCGAAATGAGATTAACATGATCAATTTTTTTAATTTATTTTTTTCTTTTCTTTTTTTAATTGCATTTTAGGTTTTGAGGTACATGTGAAGAACGTGCAAAATTGTGGCATAGGTACACACACTGTGTACACACACACTATGATTTGCTGCCTTCCTCCCCATCACCTATATCTGGCATTTCTCCCCATGCTATCTCTCCCCAATGCCCCAACCCCTGGTGTCCTTCAGCTATTCCCCCCCAACAGACCCCAGTGTGTGATGCTCCCCTCCCTGTGTCCATGTGTTCTCATTTTCAACACCCACCTATGAGTTAGAACATGTGGTGGTTGATTTTCTGATCTTGTGTCAGTTTGCTGAGAATGATGGTTTCCAAATTCATCCATGTCCCTACAAAGGACATGAACTCATCTTTTTTAATAGTTGCATAATAATCCATGGTGCACATGTGCCACATTTTCCCTTCCAGTCTATCATCAATGGGCATTTGGGTTGGTTCCAGGTCTTTGCTATTGTAAACTGTGCTGCAATGAATATTTGTGTGCATGTGTCCTTATAGTATAACGATTTATAATCCTTTGGATATATACTCAGTAATGAGATTGCTGGGTCAAATGGAATTTCTATTTCTAGGTCCTTGAGGAATTGCCACACTGTCTTCCACAATGGTTGAACTAATTGACACTTCCACCAACAGTGTAAAATGTTCCTATTTCTCCACATCCTCTCCAGCATCTGTTGTCTCCAGATTTTTTAATGATCGCCATTCTAACTGGCGTGAGATGGTATCTCAATGTAGTTCTGATTTGCACTTCTCTAATGACCAGTGATGACCATTTTTTCATATGTTTGTTGGCCTCATGTATGTCTTCTTTTGAAAAGTGTCTGTTCATGTGCTTCACCCACTTTTGAATGGGGTTGTTTTTTTCTTGTAAATCTGTTTCAGTTCTTTGTAGATTCTGGATATCAGCCCTTTGTCAGATGGGTAGACTGCAAAAACTTTTTCCCATTCTGTTTGTTGCTGATTCACTCTAATGACTGTTTCTTTTGCTGTGCAGAAGCGGTGGAGATTGATTAGGCCCCATTTGTCTATTTTGGTTTTTGTTGCCAATGCTTTTGGTGTTTTGGTCATGAAGTCCTTGCCTACGCCTATGTCCTGAATGGTTTTGCCTAGATTTTCTTCTAGGGTTTTTATGGTGTTAGGTCTTATGTTTAAGTCTTTAATCCATCTGGAGTTAATTTTAGTGTAACGTGTCAGGAAGGGGTCCACTTTCTGCTTTCTGCACATGGCTAGCCAGTTTTCCCAACACCATTTATTAAACAGGGATTCCTTTCCCCATTGCTTGTTTTTGTCAGGTTTGTCAAAGATTGGATTGTTGTAGATGTGTTGTGTTGCCTCCAAGGCCTCTGTTCTGTTCCATTGATCCATATCTCTGTTTTGGTACCAGTACCATGCTGTTTTGATTACTGTAGACTTGTAGCATAGTTGAAGTCTGGTAATGTGATGCCTCCGGCTTGGTTCTTTTTGCTTGGAATAGACTTGGCTATGAGGGCTCTCTTTTGGTTCCATATGAAGTTTGAGGTGGTTTTTCCAGTTCTGTGAAGAAGGTCATTGGTAACATGACGGGGATAGCGTTGAATCTGTAAATTACTTTGGACAGTATGGCCATTTTCATGATATTGATTCTTCCTAACCATGAACATGGAATGTTTCTCCACCTGTTTGTGTCCTCTCTTATTTCATTGAGCAGTGGTTTGTAGTTCTCCTTGAAGAGGTCCTTTACGTTCCCTGCTAGTTGTATTCCTAGGTATTTTATTCTCTTTGTAGCAATTGTGAATGTCAATTTACTCTTGATTTGGCTGTCTTTAAGTCTGTTATTGGTGTATAGGAATGCTTGTGACTTTTGCGTATTGATTTTGCATCCTGAGACTTTGCTGAAGTTGCTTATCTGTTTCAGGAGATTTTGGGCTGAGACAATGAGGTCTAGATATACAATCATGTCATCTGCAAATACAGACAATTTGACTTCCTCCTTTCCTATTTGAACACCCTTTATTTCTTTTTCTTTCCTGATTTCTCTGGCTAGAACTTCTAGTACTCTATTGAATAGGAGTGGTGAGAGAGGGCATCCTTGTCTAGTGCCAGATTTCAAAGGGAATACTTCCAGTTTTGCCTATTCAGTATGATATTTGCTGTTGGTTTGTTGTATATAGCTTTTATTGTTTTGAGATATCTTCCAACAATACCTAGATTATTGAGGGTTTTTAGCATAAAGTGCTGTTCAATTTTGTCAAAGGTCTTCTCTGCATCAGTTGAGATAATCACGTAGTTTTTGTCTTTGATTCTGTTTATGTGGTGAATTATGTTTGTAGACTTGCGTATGTTGAACCATCCTTGCATCTCCATGATGAATCCTACATAATCATGGTGGATAAGCTTTTTGATGTGCTATTGCAATCGATTTGCCTGTATTTTTTTCAAGATTTTTGCATCTATGTTCATCATAGATATTGGCCTGAAGTTTTCTTTTCTTGTTGAGTCTCTGCCGAGTTTCGGTATCAGGATGATGTTGGTCTCATAAAACGATTTGGGAAGGATTCTCTCTTTTTGGATTGTTTGGAATAATTTCAGAAGGAATGATATCATCTCCTCTTTGTATGTCTGTTAGAATTTGGCTGTGAACCCATCTGGAACTGGGCTTTTTTTGAGTGATCGGCTCTTAATTGCTGCCTCAACTTCACACCTTTTTATTGGTCAATTCAGGGATTCGACTTCTTCCTGATTTAGGCTTCGGAGGATGCAAGTGTCCAGGAATTTATCCATTTCTTCCAGATTTACTAGTTTCTGTGCATAGAGTTGTCAGTAATAATCTCTGATGATGGTTTGAATTTCTGTGGAACCTGTGGTTATATTCTCTTTATCATTTTTTATTGCTTCTATTTGATTATTCTCTGTTTTCTTTTTTATTAATCTGGCTAGTGGTCTGTCTATTTTGTTGATCTTTTCGAAAATCCAGCTCCTGGAATTATTGATTCTTTGAAGGGTTTTTCGTGTCTCTATCTCCTTCAGTTCTGCTCTGATCTTAGTTATTTCTTGTTTTCTGCTAGCTTTGGAGTTTTTTTTATCTGGCTCCTCTAGCTCTTTCAATTTTTAGGATAGGGTGTCAATTTTAGATCTCTCCTTCCTTCTCATGTGGGCATTTATTGCTATATATTTTCCTCTAGAGACTGCTTTAAATGTGTCCCAGAGATTCTAGTACGTTGTGTCTTCGTTCTAGTTGGTTTCAAAGAACATCTTTATTTCTGCCTTCATTTCATTGTTTATCCAGTCAACATTCAAGAGTAAGTTGTTCAGTTTCCATGAAGCTGTGTGGTTCTAAGTTAGTTTCTGAATAATGAGTTCCGACTTGATTTCACTGTGGTCTGAGAGACTGTTTGTTATGATTTCTGTTCTTTTGCATTTGCTGAGGAGTGATTTACTTCCAATTATGTGGTCATTTTTAGAGTAGGTGCGATGTGATGCTGAGAAGAATGCATATTCTGTGGATTTGGGGTGGAGAGTTCTGTAAATGTCTATTAGGTTCGCTTGATCCCGGTCTGAGTTCAAGTCCTGGATATCCTTGTTAATTTTCTGTCTTGTTGATCTGTCTAATATTGACAATGGGGTGTTCAAGTCTCCCACTATTATTGTGTGGGAGTCTAAGTCTCTTTGTAAGTCATTAAGAACTTGCCTTATGTACCTGGGTGCTCCTGTATTGGGTGCATATATATTTATGATCGTTAGCTCCTCTTGTTGCGTTGATCCTTTTACCATTATGTAATGTCCTTTTTTGTCTTTTTTGATGTTTGTTGGTTGAAAGTTTATTTTATCAGAGATGAGAATTGCAACTCCTGCTTTTTATTTCTCTCCGTTTGCTTGATAAATCTTCCTACATCCCTTTATTTTGAGCCTTTGTGTATCCTTGCATTTGAGATGGGTTTCCTGGATACAACACACCAATGGGTTTTGGGTTTTTATCCAATTTGCCTGTCTGTTTGTTTTGATTGGGGCATTTATCTCATTTACATTTAGGGTTAATATTGTTATGTGTGAATTTGATCCTGCCATTTTGATGCTAGCTGGCTCTTTTGCCTGTTACTTGATGCTGTTTCTTCGTTGTGTTGCTGCTCTTTACAGCTTGGTATATTTTTGGAGTGGCTGGTACTGGTTGTTCCTTTCTATGTTTACTGCCTCTTTCAGGAGTTCTTGTAAAGCAGGCCGGGTGGTGATGAAATCTCTGAGTACTTGCTTGTTTGCAAAGGATTTTATTTGTCCTTCACTTATGAAGCTTAGTTTGGCTGGATATGAAATTCTGGGTGGAAAGTTCTTTTCTTTAATGATGTTAAATATTGGCCCCCACTCTTCTGGCTTGTAGGGTTTCTGCTGAGAGATCTGCTGTGAGTCTGATGGGCTTCTCTTTGTGGGTAACCTGACCTTTCTCTCTGGTTGCCCTTAGCATTTTTTCCTTCATTTCAACCCTGGTGATTCTGACGAATATGTGCCTTGGGGTTGCTCTTCTTGAGGAATATCTTTGTGGTGTTCTTTGTATTTCCTGGGCTTGAATATTGGCCTGCCTTCCTAGGTTGGTGAAGTTTTCCTGGATAATATCCTGGAGAGTATTTTCCAGCTTGGATTCATTCTCTCCATCACATTCACATACACCTATCAAACGTAGATTAGGTCTTTTCAGAGAGTCCCAAAATTCTTGGAGACTTTGTTCATTCCTTTTTACTCTTTCTTCTCTAATCCTGCCTTCTCGTTTTTTTTCAGTGAGTTGATCTTCCACCTCTGATATCCTTTCTTCTGCTTGGTCATTTCGGCTGTTGAAACTTGTGTATGCTTCATGAAGTTCTCGTGTTGTGTTTTTCAGCTCCATCAATTCACTTATGTTCCTGAGTTGTTTATTCTCGTTAACATTTCATCAAATCTTTTTTCAAGGTTCTCAGTTTCTTTGCATTCGGTTAGAACATGTTCTTGTAGCTCACAGAAGTTTCTTATTAACCACCTTCTGAAGCCTGATTCTGTCAATTCATCACACTCATTCTCCATCCAGCCTTGTTCCCTTGCTGGTGAGGAGTTGTGATCCCTTGTAGGAGGAGAGGCTTTCTGGTTTTGGGTGTTTTCATCCATTTTTCACTGTTTTCTTTCCATCTTTGTGTATTTATCCACCTGTCATCTTTGTACTTGTTGACTTTCAGATTGAGTCTCTGAGTGGATGTCCAGTTTGTTGATGATGAAGTTATTTCTTTCTGTTTCTTAGTTTTCCTTCTAACAGTCAGGTCCCTCCACTGTAGGACTGCTGAGGTCCACTCCAATCCCTGCTTGTCTGGGGATCACCTGCAGCAGTCTCTGCATTTTCACTGTGAGCTGCAATCCTGAACTGCTCCTAATCGGCCATTTTGAATCCCTCTTGATCAATTTTTTAATTTGGAAAAATTAAGTGACTGGATATTTCAAATAAGAATAGAGTGGAAGGGTTGGAGATAGACAACATGAAAGTGTTTAGGTCAAAGATAATGAACACTTAAAGTCAGGCAGTGACATATAGACAGTAGGATTGGTATTTAGATGATATTAAGTAAAATATATGTGAAAAGATCTGGTACTCATTTTGATGCAGGGAGGTCAAATATTTGAAGAAACTCAGAAGAAAATCCTAGATGGCTAGCATGACCACATGAAAAGAAAGTCATTTTTTTGAGATTCATACTGTAGGGGAGAGAGCAGTGTATCATACTGTAGATAAGGTGAGATTGAATACATAAAATGCAACTGGATATGAACCTATTGAATTTTAGATGCATATGAGACATTGGTGGAAGATATTTAGGACAGTACTATAAATAGTTCTCTGAAGCTCACTAAAGAGATTTAAGTTGGAGATGAGAATTTGTATATGTATCTTGACTTTTAGGTGAGATCTGAGTCAAGTTACCTAGAAAATGTGGTCCAAGTTAGTATGTAGAATGCTGTAGTCCAAGGACAAAAAGTATATGTAAAATAAAACCCAACCACCATTGACAAGTGTCTCACAAAGAGGATAAGAAAGTCTGTTAGAAAAGAATGCAAAATGAAAGCACTATAATCGAAATAAGAAATGAGAAAACTTTTAAAATATTGATGTCTTTTTACATTAATTAAAGCAGTCAAATTGATTGGGATCTGGGTAAGTTTTCAGTGGGACTCCATAACTAGAAAGCTTTTGTGTTATGAATCTGTATTGGAGAATGAAAATCAGGTTGCTTAAAATGGTTCAATGCTGAATTCTATGTTGACCCTTCTTTCAAAAACTTTAGTAATAAAAGTAAATATTAAGATAGGACCATATTATTTCAATAGAAATATGGAATGTAGAGAGGACTTTGTTAGAAAGAACAGCATTTAAGATGTTTATAGCTATAGGAGAGTCATTTTACATGTACAAATTAAAACACTGAAAATAAAGTGAAAAGATCATAGATAAGACCTTTATAAGATTTGAAGAAGATAATAGGGAGTAAGTGGAGGAAATAAGTAGGAAAGAAAATCCTTCTTAATATCAAAAGAATGCCAACAAAATTATTTATAGTTTGGCTTGATCTGTTATCAATTAATCAGCCAGGAATTGAAGGCCTCAGATGTTTCTTTGCATTTCACTGTGTTTCTACTGTTAGATGTATCTATGTAGGGGGAGATGCCAATACCAAGCTAATACTCCTCCTTTAAATATAGTGTAAGAAGGAAACCAGAGGCAGGCCACAAAGGCTTGTATTTAAAGATAGGTTTGACCCTGCCCATTTTCAGATCTCAAGTCCATTGTGGAAAAGAGAATGCTCAGCAGAGCTATTTGTCTCCCTAAAACTGATATTTATTCACCCTGTTTAGTCACAGAATCACTTTAATATTGCTTCCACACTCTGTCAGCACCAGGGTGCTGATTGCTGTTCCATGGTTTTGCCCTGAAACAGCAAGCAATTCTTTTCCCAATGCATGCTTAGGAAAATGCTTTTACTAAAATCTTCTGGTACACAACGTTTTTCATTGTGACATTTCACCCTCTTTTGCTTTGTGACTGAATTTCTTCCCTTACCATGTGACCCAACTACTTCTTGTCAACCAAATTGTTCTCAGAGATTGTATGCCAGGTTTTCTAATGCTTGTCAAGTTTCAACCCAAATTGGGGTAGAAGAACTGGTGGATGATTGCCAGTTAACTGAAAGAACACTTGAGGGACTGCAGGCAGTTGTGACACAGCTTTATTCTCTTCCCTCACTACAGAGTCAGCAGTGCTGTTATATCACTTACAGACAATAATGGCTCAAAGCCAGATATGAGCTCATACAAACAGGTTACGTTAAACAGCTACGTCAATGTGATTACATAATGCTTGGGGGGTGTGCACTCCAAACCTGCTGTGTCATGCTGTACTGGATGTCTGCCTCAGCCTACTCCTGACTCAAACACAGTCATTTTCCTTACACTCCACCCACTAAACTGAGGGAGTCGTCCTAGTAGGGAGATGTGCCTGCAGGGCAGAACCCTGGACCCAGAGACCACAGCAGCAATACAGAGAGCAACAACTTACTACTAATATTCCCACTATGCTGACCATAATTATTAGGCTCCAGCATAGGCCAGAACCGAGGGATGCCTACCATGTCTGTAGGGGATCATCAGTAAGGCTCTCAACTGCCTAGATTTCCCAAGAAATTTCTTGCAAAGCTGATGTTATGTTTTGTTGATTATCAGAGATGAAGGAACAACATTGCATCTCTAAAGAGCGCTGGTGACACCTTGGGAAGCAGTCACTATGTCTAGGGCCACCTGGTTCTGCAGTACCACCTTCCTGGTTTGATCAACCTCATTTGTCAAGAGAAAGAGGGTAACTTGGCTGCAATTCAAGGCTCAAGTGGTGTGGTCCCCACAGGCTATAACTTGGATTTCTACAGTTATGACACCTGCTTCAGGGACGGTTAATGCTAAGGGGTAGAACCAACAGGGGGCTCATTGCACTCACAAAAATAAACAGGAAGGTAGAGCCTCCCAGTTATGTGTGTGTCTAGGCAATGTGGAAATAACAGTGGCAGGTATATAAGGCCACCCCCAGGTATAGAAGACAGTCCAGTTCGCTGACAAATATGCCCATCCCGTGTCTCCGCAGACCCATAAACTCCCAGGGGGCACAAAGTACATTAGGGTCCAGCCTTGATGAGGCCGCCTTTTCCACCACACCTTTGGAGTGGTGACATATGTTATATTTGTGCAGGCTATTGATGACATTACCCTAATGTTGCTCTATACATCTTGGTACCTGCGGTAGGGGAATCATGTGTTCTCCCACTAACCAGTCCCATCCATTATAGAGCTATTGGTTAGCCAGTGGTGGGCTTGCCCTGGGTTTTGTGGCAACCCCCATCCAAAGCTGTCCATGTCATGTTACATACTTCCACCATGGGACCCCAAGTCAGTAACCATGTACAATTTTCCACAGAAGCTGGACGTATGTACCAGGACAAGCTGTCTGCAGCTGGTGGAAGGGAGTGCAGATCGAAGAGTTGGAAACATTGATCACCTCAGAGTAGGTGTGGGGCCATTCCACAGTACTGTTGGAGCATGTCAACCTATGGTCAAAACTACAAAGTAGGCACAGGACTAACAAGGGTAAATCACGCCCCTCAGGCAAAATAGAAGCCAACTTATCATCTCTGGATAACAATGCAACCCGCAGGGCTTTTGCCCTGGGCAGTGATACCACATCTCAGCTCTCCATGGTTCCTTTAGGCCCTGTATCCATGCCAAAGTCACTAGGGAGCTCATCAGAGGCCACACAGACAATACATATGTCCTCAGGAGGAAGGCTTCTTCCTTGGCCATTCCCTTATGAAGGGTCAATTTCAGAGGGCATATATTAAATACTCAAGGACTGACATGTAAATCACACTGTAGATCCTCTTCCCAGGAGGCTACAGTAGCCAACCATTGGCAATGGGGGCTTGAAGGGTCCACTGCCAAAGCCAGGTGTTTTGCTCCCCTGCCTATAGTGGCATAGGAGAAGGCAACAACAGATTACCATTCATCCCCATACCTGGTTGGAGGATATCATTGTTGGTGTGTATCTGTAACTGGGTGGGGGCAATGGCCTGGTGTGGCAGTGCCTCCGCTGGGGCCAGGCTGCCTTTCTGTGGCTATTCATTCAAAGACTGGAGCACCAGGTTCACATTGAACGCCAACCCCACAAAGGCGGGGTAGTAACCTGCAAGCATAACCCATTCTCAGGCGTCCATTATATCACCTGATCATACCAGCAGCTTGTGGGTTACGTAGAACATGGAACTGTCGCTGTATGCTCATCTATTGTGCCTACTGTTGTACCTGCTGTCCAGAAAAATGGGATCTCCCATCACTCTAATTGTCAGGGGACCACCATGAGGGCGCTCACGCATTGCAGGACCCGCATGATATGTCACTAATTGGCCATCCTGCAAGGGTAGGCAGACAGCAGACCCGTGGTGGTGTCTACAGCCATCAGCATGTGTGCATGCCCCTGTAAACTTGGCAGCAGCCCGATGTAGTCTGTTTTCCATCTCTGTTTGTCAAGGGCATCTTCCCTACCATCACTTGTGTGACACTGGGCAGCTGTCACCAACTGGGGTATGCCTGTGTGCAAGCTGGGCACTTCTGGTAGGGCAAGGATGGACTCCAGCTCTCACTGACCTGTTGCATTAGTTTACTCCTTGCATGGCCCCGTTTTCAATGCAGCCATAGGCCCACATCTTGTATAGGTGCTGACTCCAACCACTGGAGCTTGGCCAGGGAATCTGCCTAGTCATTGCTGGAGGCAGCCAAAGGCATATGTCCTGACACATGATAAATAGTTACATCCTTCTGGAGGCCCCTTTCCCATAGGTTTTGCACATGACCTGGCCCCAAATGGGCCTGTGGCCAGCTAGCCATTTCTTTGACTTCCAGGTAGTTGATCACAGGTCAGGCCTCTATACACCGCCCAACTATCAGTGCAGATTACCATAAGTGTTTCCTCCTTGGTGATCACCATCCACACTGCCCTGAGTTCAGCCCGTTGACTACTTTGTCCACACCTTGTATCAAACCGTATAGTATCAGTACTAGACTGGGCTGCAACAGCAATCCAGGCAGCAGTAACATGCTGGCTGGACCCATCCGTATACCATGCCCCATCAGAAATGTGTGGGCACCCTTTTTTAAATGGCAAGGGCTCAGAATTTAAGGGTGCCCCAGACTGACCCATGGCCTTATCTTGCATCAAGACTACAGGTCCCAAGACGTCTGGTAATTCTGCTGCTAAGGAGCCCATACTCACTGTCTCTGCTGTTGTAAGTAGGTGCCCGACTTTGCTAACCTGGATATCTGTGCTGTCCCAGTCCAGAGAGTCATTACCTATGAAAGTACCCACCAGGCTACTGGGTAAGCCATCCACACAACTACTGTGGCCCATCCTGTCACACTCTTACAAACCTGAAGGGCAGCATATGCAGCTGCTAATTGCTTCTCTATTGATGAATACTGGAGCTCAGCTCCTTACCAAAGTTGGGACCAAAAGCCTACTGGTGTTCAAAAGTGCTCTGTGCTCTGCCAGAGGACCCAGCCAAAACCGTCTGTAGTTACCTGCATACTGAGTTCAAATGGGCATCCTGAGTCAATTACTCATAGGGCCAGCACTTGCTTGGATTCATTGACAGCCCAACTGCATGCTGCCAAATGTCACAAGAGGGGGGATTCTACTCCTAAATCTGCAAGAGAATCAGAGGTTAACATAATATCATCAATATGAGGGAATAGCCAGACCCCCTTTGGACATATCCAGGGGCTAAATCCATGGCAACAAGACCATGACATAAGGCAGGGCAAGGCATGTAGCCCTATGACAACACTGTGGAAGCCCACTGTCACCCTTCCCAGGCAAAGGCAAAGGCTCTCTGCAGCAATGTTGATGGAGAATTATGCATTGGCCAAGTCCACTACAGAATGGTATTTCCCCAATTCCATCTTCAAGCAGTCCATCAAATCCGTGATAGATGGTACAGCTGCATGTAAAGAAGATATTACTTTATTTAGCTCTTAATTATCCACCATCATCTACCAGGTTATGTGAGGCTTCCTGACTGGCCGTACTGGAGAACTGTAGGGGCTGTGGGTGCCACACACCATGTGCACCTCTTCTAACTTTTTCATAGTCTCAGGTATCTCCATATGCCCACCTAGGAAGCAGTATTGACAGGTGGAAGTAACCCGTCGGGGTTGTGGCAGGACCTGGGCGTGTTGATGCGTATGCCCACCACAGAATATATTCAGGTATGGGAAAGACATACACAGTGTGTAAGCTGGAAGCCAAGCAGCGAATGCCAAGGTGAAAAGATACAGGTTTCACTTTCACTGACCAGCCCCCATAGCTGACTATGCATGAAGCCTTGCCTGGAAACGTATCCACTTTCCCTTAGATGAGGCTACAACCTATGCTAGTGTCCCCCCATGTGAGCCCCCACTGTACATTGGTGGGGGACCAGCGGATTGTCAATTCCACAAGTAGCCACAGGTTGTCCAGTGTCCCCCCCAAGCTGAGAACCTGAGCCAGTTCTCTAATCAAACACAAAACGTTCTATACCTCTGCTGTTGGCAAGTAGTCCTTCAGCTGGAGCATCCAGGCAGGACTGGGTGGAGCAGCATCATCCTTCTTGCTCTTGTGTATTTTCCAGAACTGCTGCTCCAGGGACAGTTGCCTCCGCAAAGTTAACAGCACATCATTGAGCTGCCTATCAGTGTTCTCTCAGTCAACTCAGCCGAAATCAAGTCCGTCCACATCTGCCCACATTCCTGCTGGGGCCACTTTTTGTCTCATGAGGTGGTCCCATGCCGAAGAGGTACCTTCCCCTTTTTTGTGGCCTGGACCCCTCAGTCCTGCCTATGGCCCTCTGCTTCCCCAAGGACCACCATGATAGTAGTATGCCTGACATAAAAAATTGAGTTGGCTGGGCCCGGTGGCCCACACCTGCAATCCCAGCACTTTAGGAGGCAGTGGCATGTGGATCACGGGGTCAGGAGTTTGAGACCAACCTGGCCAACATGGTGAAAACCCATCTATACTAAAGATACAAAGAAAAAAAATCAGACTGGTATGATGCCTGTAATCTCAGCTATTCAGAGGCTGAGGCAGGAGAATTTCTTGAACCTGGAAAGTGGAGGTTGCAGTGAGCTGAGATCACACCATTATACTCCAGTCTGGGTGACAGGGCGAGATGCCATACAAAAATAAAATGAGTTAATTAGACATGAATTTCATCTCTTTGTATGAATGTCTCATAAACTTATCTTTATACATGTGTTAATTTCCTTTTTTACTCATATATTTATATACATACATGCACACACACATACATGCACACATACATACATACATACATTTGCTCAAACAGAAATAACAGGTCAATATTCTTTATCCTTCCTCTGCCTCTGGTCAATCTAGCAAATAGAATGGGTAGGTGATCAAAGCTGTTAAATTAAGGGTATTGCCAATAAATACCTGTTAAGTTAATTAGAAGATCAGACTCTATGCTACTACAGAACAGAGGCCAGGCCTTCTTTTTCCTTTATGTCCTTATCCTCAGTATATTAAGTGACTAAGTTTGCACACTTGAGGCCATTTAGCATGTAGATAAATAATCCTATACATCGATGTTACTTAAAATTGCACTGCCTCATTAAGAAACATCTAGATTTTGCTCAACCTACTCTATTTACAATGAGAAAGGAGTGAAAAATATGCTTTGAAACATGAATACTACAGTACTGAATTTTGCTGGTGATGGCCTCTGGTATGGTGTTTATATGACCTGACCAGATAACTCCCACATAGTTATACAGAAGGAAAGAATGCAGGGCAACACATCCCCCACACACCCTTTGTTTCCTCTCTAATATTGGCTCTTCAAACTTTTAATAAAATATTAATGAAAGAAAATACATCAAATCAGAATACAGAAACATTCACAGTGGAGTTATTTATTTTGCAGCACATATAATTTGCATCAACACACTGCTAGAAAGCAATATGTATAGTAATGAATATGTTAATTTGAAATAAGCATTGTTTGCCATGAAAAACATCTTTGTTACCTTGTATGCCTTCCCCATAATATCTGAAAGAAATAAAATGATTTTTAAAAGAAAAATCTTATCAATTTTACAAGTAGAGTACTTTCTAGTTTAAGAAATTATTTTTCTGTTATAAAAATGTATCTTCTAATATCTTCTTTCATTTCTAATGGGAGATAAAATATTACCACAAAGATTATATTTGAATATAAATATGATTGCCCAATAATGATATCATATTTGCTGAGTTGTCACATTCTAAATTATATAAATGAGAGAAATAACACAGAAAATGTACAGAGAAAAGGACTCATGCTTTATGGACCAAAATAATTTAGAATAAGAAAAACTGTCCTTTGGATCCAAAGGAAAATCTTGCCCAAACTGTTCCACAAGTTTTTGTTTCATATAATTAAACAATAAATGATCTAAGTCTAGTTGAGAAAAACTAAGAAAACTGGAGTTCAAAATTTTAGGGAGAACTTCACTTCCAAGAGAATCTTACTTCAAACTAAATCTAAGTTATTTTAAATGCCAAATATGGAAATACGAAATAAGATTTTACTAAGGAAAAAAATTTTACCTACAATGAAATTTACCTACAGTTATTTTTCTTAAGGATTAACTGTTTTGAGAAAATAACTTTACTTATTCAAACAGCCTGTGTACTATACATATGTAAATCTTTCTACTGAAGCAGCTCATAATACTTTTCACAAATATATGCAATCTTTCCATCTTTCCATGTGCTGAAAATTCTAGTCCCTAAATATTATTATTACAATAGCTGAATTCTACTTACTGAAGTTATATTATTCTTATAACCACTCATTTATCTTTCTAATTAAATGTTTTATCTTAATTAGCAAACATTGGTATTTTGTATTTTAGCGATAGTTGATATTTTGAATTTGAAATCTATGTTCAGTATTCATTTATAACATATCAAATCTGATTAAATATCAACATTAGTATTCAAAAGTAACCTGGTATACGGTATAAGGTTTTGTGTTTTCATCATTAGTCAGGATTTCGATTATGAGGTGAATGTCAGTAGGATTAAACAATTATCAAATATAACAACTATATTTTTAAAAACTATATTGATTGAGGTAAAATTTATATAAGGTGAAATTTATTCTTTTTAAGTATACAGCTGTATGATTTTGGCAAATGCATGTAGCTGAAATAAAGATTCTTTTTTCACCCCATGTTTCTTCGTGTCTTTTTGTAAGTTATTTCTAGACTGTTTTCATTTTATTGATATTTGTGTATTTCTTTGTCAGTGCTACACTGCTTTGATTACTGGAGCAAGTTTTAATGTCTGACAGGATGAGTCTTCCAACTTTTTCTTCTTATCAAAATGGTTTTGGCTATTCTAGTTGATTTGCTATTAAATATAAATTTTAGAACAATCTTGTCTGCTTCCACTCCCCAAAAAATGTTCATCTTGATTTCTTGGGATTTTCCCTAAATCTATTTATCAATCTGGAAAAAATGATATCTCAACAGCTTATTAAGTCTTCCAAACTATGAACATGGTATATGTAACCAATTGTTTAGCACTTCTTTAACTTTTCTCATCAATGCTTTGAAGTTTCCAGTATAACATCCTACGTATTTTTATTACTATATAGAAATAGTTTTTTTTTGGATATTGACCTTTTATTATACAATATTGCTATAATCACTTACTAGTGCTAGTAGATGTATTTATTATTTCTGATATTCTTAATGTTTTCCTCTATATTAAAATTAACGCCTGGCAATATTTCCTTTCATCCTGAAGAACTAACTGTATTATTTTCTGGGATTGCAGATGCACTAGAGAGTATTTATTTAGTTTTCACTTATCTGAAAATGTCCTCGATCACCTTGATTCTTGAAGGATTATTTTGCTTAATATAGATTTCTGACTCAATATTGTTTTCTTTCAGCCAAAAAAATCCATTGTTTTCTGATTTCCAATGTTTCTGATGAAAATTCAATAATCACTTATATTGTTCTTCATATAAAATTTTTCTTTTGCCCTGGATGTTTTTAAAGAACTTTCTCTTTAACTTTGGGTTTATCTAGATAAGCATACATTTTATCTCAGAATTTGAACATTATTTATTTTTAGGTGTGGATTTTCATAGCTCACCACTCAATATTTGAGCCCCTCTGTGAATTGTCTTGTTTCTGAATTGGACCACAATTTTAACATTTCCAACACTTAATGTTTTCTGACATCTCAGCTCAGTCATTTTCAAACCACCCAACATGAGTCTCATGAGGACTTTTGCCCTTCCACTCCAACTTCCCCTTGACATCCTCCTCCTTGACAAATTTCCCTGTAAATTTCAGTTGCCTTAGCAGTTTAGAAAGTGTATTTGTGCCTCCACTCCATGAGACATCCACTCTGCTTGGGGTGTACCTCCCCAGGTCATGATAAGAAAGGTATCCCAATGAGGAAACCAGAGTAATCATGGCAGTTACCTCTTATTTTTCCTTCTCTCAAATATCCAATACTGTCCTGTCCATATTCAAAACCTAAACAATTATCTCATATATTTTGTCCAATCTATAGTTGTTATTATTAGGAAGACAAATCTATTATTCTTGTTATGGTGGGAAGCCAGAATCTATTTCAAGACATAGCTATGTTTTCAAGTTGTTCACTCTAGGTTTTTGGTACACACACTTTATTAGTCAGAGGATGTTTTATTTAATTCCTAGTTTAATTATAGATTGACAAACTTTTTTTTTTTTTTTTTTTGAGACAGAGTCTCACTCTGTTGCCAGGCACCAGGCTGGAGTGCAGTGGCACAATCTCGGCTCACTGCAACCTACACCTCCCTGGTTCAAGCAATTCTCCTGCCTCAGCCTCCCAAGTAGCTGGGACTACAGGTGCATGCCACCATGCCCAGCTAATTTTTGTATTTTTAGTAGACACGGGGTTTCACCATGTTGGCCAGGATGGTCTCAGTCTCTTGACCTCGGGATCCACCTGCCTTGGCCTCCCAAAGTGCTGGGATTACAGGCAGACTAAATATTTTAAGATGTGGATTTTTTCAAAATGTTTCTGTGGGCTAACAAAAATTCTGTCAACATTTTAGCACCATTATTTTTAGAAATCATAACACTTTTTTTTAATATATTTACTTTTTATTGCATTTTAGGTTTGGGGGTACATGTGAAGAACATGCAAGATTGTTACATAGGTAAACTGACACAGGAACAGAAAACCAAACACCGCATATTCTCACTCATAGACGGGTGTTGAACAATGAAATCATAACACTAATTTTAAAGTGTACCTGGAAATTAAAAAAAAAAGCCCATAGTAGCCAAAATGATCTTGAAAAAGATAAATAAAGTTGGTAGACTTACTCTAACTTCCAAAACCAAGACAATATAGGATGACTTTTGTTTAGCAAAACATACGGAAATAAAAGAAAAACTGAAATTTCAGATACAAACTAGCCTATATTTGATCAGTTGATTATTTTATAATGATAACAGAATGATTCAATAGGAATATGTTTTGTTTTTGATTTTGACATTCAAAATAAAAATCCTACTGGTACAACTGGATGTCACTATAGAAACACACAAAAATTAACCACAACCTTTGACTCACGCCTAATAAAAATAAACTCAAAATGGATTATATGCCTCAAGATAAAACGTAAAGCTATAAAACATTCAAGTGCAAACATAGAAGAAAATACTCACAACTTTGGGCTAGACAAAGATTTCTCAACTAGGTCACAAAAAAAGCAATAAACACAAAAGAAACTTTCATACATTGTATGTCAACAAAATTAAACACATGTTTTCTTTAAAGATACTGTGAAGGGTATTAGCGAGATTGCTGAATAGGAACAGCTCCAATCTGCAGCTCCCAAAGATACCAACACAGAAGGTGAGTGATTTCTGCATTTCCAAATGAGGTATCCTGTTGATCTCACTGGCAGTGATTAGGCAGTGGGTGCAGCCCATGGAGGATGAGCAGAAGCATGGTGGAACATCACCTCCCTGGGAGGTGCAGGCAGCTGTGGGCCTTCCTCCCCCAGCTGAGGGAAGCTGTGAAGGACTGTGCCATCCATCTCAGAGACTCTACTTTCTTACAATTTTTGCCATCCTCAAACCAGAAGATTCCCTTGTGTGCCTACACAGGGCCCTAGGTTTTAAGCACAAAACTGGGATTGGGCAGATACCAAGCTAAAGCTAGTTGCAGGACTTTTTTTTTCCCCATACCCCAGTGGTGCCTGAAACCCCAGTGAAACAGAACCGTTCAATACCCTGGAAAGGGGGCTGAGGCCAGGGAGTGAAGTGGTCTTGCTCAGTGGGTCTCATTCCCACAGAGCTCAGCAAACTAAGAACCACTGGCCTGAAATTCTCATTGCCAGCACAGAGGTCTGAAGTTGACCTGGGAATATCCAGCTTGGTTTGGGGAGGACTTTCTGCCATTACTGAGGCTTCAGTAGGCAGTTTTTCCCTCACAGTGTAAACAAAGCTGCTGGGAAGTTCAGACTTGGCAGAGCCCACTGCAGCTTGGCAAAGCCACTGTCACCACACTGCATCTCTAGATTCCTCCTCTCTGGTCAGGGCATCTCTGAAAAAAAGGCAGCAGCCCCAGTCAGGATCTTATAGATAAAATTCACATCTCCAGGGAACAGAGCACCTGGGGGAAGGGGTGGCTGTGGGTGCAGCTACAGCAGACTTAAATGGTCCTGCCTTCTGGCTCTGAAGAGTGCATCAGATCCTGACAAGGAGGATTCTTCCAGCACAGTGCTCAGGCACAGCTAAGGGACAGACTGCCTCCTCAAGTGGTACCCTGAATCCTGCGCCTCCTGACTGGGAGAGACCTCCCAGCAGGGATTGACAGACACCTAATACAGGAGAGCTCTCGCTGGCATCAGACTGATTCCGTCTTGGGTGAAGCTTCCAAAAGAAGGAATAGGCAGCAATCTTTGCTATTCTGCAGGCTCCGTTGGTGATACCCAGGCAGACAGGCTCTGAAGTGGACCTTCAGCAAACTCCAGCAGACCTGCAGAAGAAGGGTCTGATTGTTAGAATAAATACTAACAAATAGAAAGCAATAACATCAACATCAACAAAAAGGACCCCCACACAAAAACCCCATCCAAAGGTCATCAGCCTCAAAGATTAAATGTAGATATATCCATGAAAATGAGGGGAAAAAAGCAGTGCAAAAATGCTGAAAATTCCTAAAACCAGAATAGCTCTTCTTAAAATGATTGCAACTCCTCTCCAGCAAGGGCACAAACTGGACAGAGAATGAGTTTGATGAATTGACAGAAGTAGGCTTCAGAAGATGGGTAATAACAAACTCCTCTGAGCCAAAGGAGCATGTTCTAACCCAATGCAAGGAAGCTCAGAATCTTGATAAAAGCTTACAGGAACTGCTAACTAGAGTAATTAGTTTAGTAAAGAACATAAATGACCTGATGGAGCTGAAAAACACAGCATGAGAACTTGGTAAAACATCCACAAGTATCAGTAGCCAAATCATGAAGTGAAGGAAAGGATATCAGAGATTGAAGATCAAATTACTGAAACAAGGTGTGAAAACAAGATTAAAGAAAAAAGAATGAAAAGAAATGAACAAAGCCTTCAAGAAATGAGCCTATGAGAAAAGACCAAATCTACAATTGACTGGGGTTCCTGAAAGTGATGAGGATAATGAAACCAACCTGGAAAACACACTACAGGATATTATCCAGGAGAACTTCTCTAACCTGGCAAGACAGGCCAACATTCAAATTCAGGAAATACATAGAACTCCACTAAAATACTCCTCAAGAAGAGCAACTCCAAGACACGTAATTGTCAGATTCTCCAAGGTTGAAATGAAGAAAAAAATGTTGAGGGCAACCAGAGAGAAAGGTCAGATTACCTACAAAGGGAAGCTCATCAGGCTAACAGTGGATCTCGCTTCAAGTTAGAAGAGAGTGGGGGGCCAATATTCAACATTCTTAAAGAAAGGAATTATGAACCCAGAATTTCATATCCAGCCAAACTAAGCTTCATAAGTGAAGGAGAGATAAAATCCTTTACAGACAAGCAAATTCTGAGGGATTTTGTCACCACCAGGCCTGCCTTACAAGACCTCCTGAAGGAAGCACTCAATATAGAAAGGAAAAACTGGTGTCAGTCGTTGCAAAAACACACCAAAATATTAAGACAAACAACACTATGAAGAAGCCACATCAACTAATATGCAAACTAACCAGCTAGCATCATGATGACAGGATCAAATTCACACATAACAATATAACCTTAAATGTAAATGGGCTAAAAGTCCCAATTAAAAAACACAGTCTGGCAAATTTAATAAAGAGTGAAGACGCATTGGTGTACTGTATTCCGGAGACACATCTCATGTGCAAGACACACCTCATGTGCAAGACACACATAGACTCAAAATAAAGAGATGGAGGAATACTTACCAAGCCAATGGAAAGAGAAAAAAAAAAAAAATCAGGGATTGAAATCCTAGTCTCTGATAAAACATATTTTAAACCAACAAAGATCAAAAAAGACAAAGAAGGGCATTACATAATGGTAAAGGGATCAATGCAACAAGAAGAGCTAACTGTTCCAAATATATATGCACCGATACAGGAACACCCGTATTTATAAAACAAGCTCTTAGAGACCTACAAAGAGACTGTGACTCTTATACGATAAAAATGGGAGAATTTAACACCACACTGTCAATATTAGACAGATCAACAAGACAGAAAATTAACAAGGATATTCAGGACTTTAATTCAGCTCTGGACCAATGTCTATGTCTATTAGGTCATTAGTGGACAATAGACATCTACAGAACACTCCCCTCAAATCAACAGAATATATGCACTCAGCACCACTCAACACTTATTCTAAAATTGACCACTTCTCAGCAAATGCAAAAGAATGAAAAACATAACAGTCTCTCTCAGATCACAGTGCAATCAAATTAGAACTCAGGATTAAGAAACTCACTCAAAACTGCACAACTACATGAAAACTGAACAACTTGCTCCTGAATGATTACTGAATACATAATGAAATCAAGGCAGAAATAAAGAAGTTCTTTGAAACCAATGAGAACAAAGAGACAACAAATCAAGATTCTCTGGAACACAGCTAAAGCAATTTTAAGAGAGAAATTTCTAGCACTAAATGTCTACATCAGAAATCAGGAAATATCTAAAATCAACACCCTATAATCATCGTTAAAAGAACTAGAAGACCAGGCGCGGTGGCTCACACCTATAATCCCAGCACTTTGGGAGGCTGAGGCAGGTGGATCACGAGGTCAAGAAATCGAGACTATCCTGGTCAACATGGAAACCCTGTCTCTACTAAAAATACAAAAATTAGCCGGGCATGGTGGTGCATGCCTGTAGTCCCAACTACTTGGGAGGCTGAGGCAGGAGAATTGCTTGAACCCAGGAGGTGGAGGTTGCGGTGAGCAGAGATCACACCATTGCACTCTAGCCTAGGTAGCAAAAGCAAAACTCCGTCTCAAAAAAAAAAAAAAAAAAAAAAAGAACTAGAAAAGCAATAGCAAACGAATTCAGAAGACAAGAAATAACTAATTTACACTCCCACCAAAAGTGTAAGTGTTCCTGTTTCTCCACGTCCTCTCCAGCAGCTGTTATTTCCTGATGTTTTAATTAGGTTTACCTAATGCAAATGCCTAATGCATGTGGGGCATATAACCTAGATGACGGGTTGATAGGCGCAGCAAACCACCATGGCACATGTATACCTGTGTAACAAACCTGTGGGTTCTGCATATGTAGCCCAGAAATTACAGTAAAATAAATAAATAAAGATACTGTGAAGAGAATAAAAAGAAAAAGCCCCAGAGTGTAGGGAACTAATAGTTATACATTTATCTGGCAAAAGACTTGTATGTGGGATAAATAATTAATATGTATGTATATATGTTTGTGTGTGTGTGTTTTGGTGAGTGTGTGTGTTGGGTATGTTTCCACAAATTATGTGTGTGTATATACATATATATGTGTGTGTGTGTGCATATATATATATATGTGTGTGTGTGTGTGTGTGTGTGTGTGTATAGTGTGTGTGTGTGTTTTGGTGTGTGTGTGTTTCCACAAATTGTGAGAAGAGAAGCCATCAAAAGTAAATAAGCATAGCACTTGTACAGATTTTTTAGCACAACCAACATTCACATGAAAGTAAATTGCCTACCATAAATCCTCAGAGAAATGAAACTTATAACCACAGTGAGACACAATTCATTCAATTTCATAACTACTAAAATGGCTAAAATCAAAAAGACTTACTACATGATTACTGCCAAAAATTAAGAGCAATAAAATTATCATATATTCTTGTAATAGAAAACAAAACAACAACTTTGGAAGACTATAGAACAGTGTCTTATAAACTAGTTTTCCTCACCTATGATCTGATCTAGCAATTCTCTCCTAAAAATAAAAATATAGCTATATAAATTGTACAAGAATGTTACAGCAATTACATTTATAATAGCTGAAAACTATACACAATCCAATTGATTATAGGTGAATGTTTATACAAATGGTAGCATATCCATGCAGTGGAATACTATACAATAATAAAAAATTATCTACTGATATAAAAATATAGAAAAACTCCAAAATAGACATGGTCTTTGAGCTGAGCTGAGGTGGTCGCTTTGAACACAGCTGCCCCACAGCTGCAGATCCCCGCTTAGCCTCTTGTGGAATACAGGGCCCACTTTGCAGCTTTCTCCCTTTGTCTCGTAACCACGTCCAACAACGAGAATGCTAAAACACCAACTGCCTGTCTTAACAGATTCAAAAACAAGGGAAAAGACAATACAGAAAAGAGGCATCACAGAATAGAAATCCATGTGGAGCTGAGGATAGCTAAGAAGGATGACCAGATGTTGAAGAGGAGAAATGTAAGCTCATTTCCTGATGATGCTACTTATCCAAAGCAGGAAAACCGTAACAACCAGGGCACTGTAAATTGGTCTGTTGATGACATTAGCAAAGGCATAAATAGCAACGATGTGGAAAATCAGCACCAAGCTACTCAAGTTGCCAGAAAACTACTTTCTAGAGAAAAACAGCCCCCCGTAGACAATATAATACTGGCTGGTTTGATTCCAAAATTTGCGTCCTTCTTTGGCAGAACTGATTGTAGTTCGATTCAGTTTGAATCTGCTTGGGCACTCACTAACATTGCTTCTGGGACATCAGAACAAACCAAGGCTGTGATAGATAGAGGTGCCATCCCAGCATTCATTTCTCTGTTGGCATCTCCCCATGCTCACATCAGTGAACAAGCTGTATGGGCTCCAGGAAACATTGCAGGTGATGGCTCAGTGTTCCAAGACTTGGTTATTAAGTGCAGTGCAGCTGACCCACTGTTGGCTCTTCTTGCAGTTTCTGATATACCATCTTTAGTGTGTGGTTACTTAAGTAATCTTTCCTGGACACCTTCAAACCTTTGCCGCAAGAAGAATCCTGCACTGCCGTTAGATGCTGTTGAGCAGATCCTTCCTACGTTAGTTTGGCTCCTGCAACATGCTGATCTAGAAGTATTAGCAGATACCTGCTGGGCTATTTTCTACCTTACTGATGGTCCAAATGAACGAATTGACATGGTCATAAAAACAAGAATTGTGCCCCAACTTGTGAAGCTTCTAGGAGCTTCTGAATTGCCAATCGTGACTCCTGCACTAAGAGTCATAGGGAATATTGTGACTGGTACGGATGAACAGACCCAGGTTGTAATCGATGCAGGAGCACTCGCCGTCTTTCCCAGCCTATGCATCAATCCCAAAACTAACATTCAGAAGGAAGCTACATGGACAATGTCAAGCATCACAGCTGGCTGTCAGGACCAGATACAGCAAGTTGTGAATCATAGATTAGTCCCATTCCTTGTCAGTATTCTCTCTAAGGCAGATTTTAAGACACAAAAGGAAGCTATTTGCTGGGGAACTAATGAATAACAGGAAAATAGTCTTTTTTACACTGTTAATAAATGCTTTTCTGAGATGTCACTTTGATGTTTTGGAAGTATCTTTTTATGACAGAGATACAATAGTGTTATTAAATATTTTCCAGGTCATTCTGTTTTATGTTAAATATGTAACAACACAAAAGTCTGACAGGCATTTTATAAGTAACCCTTCCTTTCTTCATTCTTCACAGGAACTCACTAAATCTGTTTGCTTTGAAAATTTAAATCGGAAGTTCATATTACGCTAAGAAGGCAACACAGTTTTAAATTATGTTTTTGAATTGGAAATATTTCATCATTCAGAAAAGATAACATGCTCTTAAAATTCAAGAAGTAGAAAATCTATATGGATGGCCAAGTTTGATCCCTAATTTATACCAGATTAATGAAGCATTAATTTTTGGAGTCTCAAAAATGATGAGATATCAAAGAAAAATATCAGAAGGAATACTGAGGTGACCCACACCAAAAAGCTAATTGGAGAGAAAACTTTGTGACACTTGTCAGTTGGTATGAAATTTATTCATGTAAAGCTAACTGTTTTAATAGTATGAATTGATTTATCTATAATAAGGTGACATCATATCAATATTGAAAAACTAAACAGTGAAATATAAAAACTGAAAACCACAGTAAATGTCAAAGCACAAAATAAATAGTAAATGAAATGGAAATACATTTAATATTATAATAAAATGGGAATTCTGGGAAAGTAGGTATACTGGATTTATAGCTTCTGATTTTTGTATTTCATATAATTATATGTTGTAAATAACATATGCAAAAATCAGAAACTACCCAAATTCAATATATGTAACATATATACATATTATTGGAAGTAAAGGATATACTTCTATACTTTTTTAAGTAAAAAATGATATGTAAAGATATACATATCATTGTAAGTAAAACATCACAGTAGAAAGGAATTTGAATTGTAGAACACAATAACTTGTTAAATGTCTAGGCTGTTTTAACCTGGAAAGGAGAGTTATAAGCTTTAAACTTGGCCAACTTTCTAATATGTTCAGAAGTCCTGGAAATGAAGTAAGACAGGCAATAGTTCAATTATCCTCTGAATATACTTTGTGTGCAAAAAAGCTTAGCAGCCTCAAGATTTACATATTATGTATTCGATGTTTTAGCTATAAACAAAGTTATTGAACGATAAGCACTCACATTTTTAGTTCCTGGGGGAAAAAAAGACTTCCATTTCAATTTCCATACACAGAAAAAATGTCTCTTAAAATTGTCTCATGAAAAATAGTTTTATTGAACAACTCAGATTTATTATTTTACTTAAATGTGGTATAGATTGCATTAATACATAAAGATCATTTAAAACTTACCACAAAGCCCACCAATATAGAGTAAATTATCACAGAAGAACAGCTTTCAAGAACTTAAGATCTATGGCAAGATGAGATTTTAAAAATTGCCTCCTGCAATCTGACAAACATCCTTTGAAAGTAATTTTTAAAGAAAAATATTAACAAATTTTTAAATCTTCAGATATCTATGTTGTACTAACCAATTTCTCATTGTACTGATGTTGATTTGGTTCAGGAAAAGTATCCTTACGAATATAAGAAGCTTCATTTAAAAATTTGTAAACTTTTGGTCGGGCGTGATGGCACACACATGTTAACCCAGCACTTTGGGAGGTAGAGGCGGGTGGATCACCTAAGGTCAGGAGTTTGAGACCAGCCTGGCCAACATGGTAAAACCCTGTCTCTATTAAAAGTACAAAAATATTAGCTGACTGTGGTGATGGGCACCTGTAATTCCAGCTACTCAGGAGGCTGAGGTAGGAGAATCACTTGAACCTGGGAGGCAGCGGAGGTTGCAGTGAGTTGAGGTCATGCCATTGCACTCCAGCCTGGGTGACAATAGTGAAACTCTGTCTAAAACAAACAAACAAACAAACAAATGAAACAACTGTAAACTTTTAAGTCTAGAATTTTAATAGAACAAAACTGTTGCCTCATAGTCTTTAAATTGAACCTTTGCCTTGACTGTAAGTCAGGAATAAGAACATATGCATTTTGCCACGACAATCATTCAAACTGATTCAAAATTCTTGCTTTGTATTAAGCTGTGAACACAGGTCAACAAGATCTTAATGAGAAAATGGATGTGTTAACTTGCTTCAATTGGCAGGTGATTTCAACAAACTGAAAACCATCAAATTGCAATTATTCTAAGGTTTCACTATGTTTAACCATAAAACACTACATCTATCAAAATTCAAGCTTTATGTAAAACATAGACAGTTGCATATCTATCATTAAAACAAACAAGTTTCATCGAACACCAATTTACTAAACATCTCTTCCCAGAAGACCTTTTGTGAACTATTTTGGGTTATTTCTATTGCTTAGTGATGTATTTTAATTTACTTGTTGCGTGGTTTTTTTGCTTCCTGTGAACGCATTTTTGAGTTGTTTTGATGATCTCATTGGACAAGTAGTTAATGTCTGGATCTCAACAATAAATCCCTTTATGAATTTGCTACTACCATTTTTACAGATTGTTATCTCACCTCTTAAAGTGGCTCATTTTCCTTTTCTTCTTTCATTCTCATTAGCAATACCTCTATCAAGACTGTGAAATATACTGAAATCCTAAGGTAAACAAATTGCCGAGTGTTACTGAAAGGTGAAGTTGGATTAACAAATAATTGTGCTAAAGTTAATATGATTTAAAAGAGTGGCATGGTATTTCAGAAACACAATCAAAATATAGCAGGACTTAACATGTGTTGCTAACGTCAGAATTTTATTTATGGGGAAATGTTGCTGAATAATCTTTTTTCTTTTTTCTTTTATTTTTTTTTTTAGTAAAAGAAAAGAAAAAGAGAAAGAGAGAAAAAAGAAAATGAAAGAAGGAAAGAAAGAGAAAGAAAAAGAGAGAGAGAGAATGGAAATCTTGCTCTATTGCCCAGGCTAGAATACAGTCTAAAGATGGGTATTGAACCTCTTTTATGCCAATAATTGTGTTTAACAATGGAGACTGGAAGGAGTAAAGGAGGAAAATAACAAACAAGCAGCCAACCAATACTTCATTTAAGCCTGTGAGATGCTGTGCAATTGCTGAGGAATGATTTACTTCCAATTAGGTGGTCATTTTCAGAATAGGTGTGATATGATTAATGCTTATTTTGTGGATTTGGGGTGGAGAGTTCTGTAAATGTTTATTAAATTTACTTCTTCCAGGTCTGAGTTCAAGTCCTGGGTATCCTTGTTAATTTTCTGTCTTGTTGATCAGTCTAATATTGACAATGTAGTATTAAAGTCTCCCACTATTATTATGTGGGGGTTTAAGTCTCTCTTGAAGTCATTAAGAACTTGCCTTATGTATCTGGGTACTCCTGTATTGGGTGCATGTGTATTTAGGATCATTAGCTCTTCTTGTTACATTGATCCTTTTACTGTTATGTAATGTCCTTCTTTGTCTCTTTTGGTCTTTGCTGCTTTCAAGTCTATTTCATTGGAGATGAGAATTGCCACTCCTACTTTTTTCTTTTTTTCTTTTTCTTGCTCTCCGTTTGGTTGGTAAATCTTCCATCACTTTGTTTTGAGTCTTTATATATTATTGCAAGTAGGATGGATCTGGATGCAGCATACCGATGGGTTTGGCTTTCTATCAAATTTGCCTGTCTGTGTCTTTTGATTGAGGCATTTAGTCCATTTAAATTAGGATTAATATTAATATACGTGAGTTTAATATTGCCTTTTAATACTAGCTGGCTGTTTTGCCCATTAATTGATGTAAATTCTTCATTATGGTGATGCTCTTTACCTTTTGGTATATTTCTGGAATGGCTGATACTGGTTGTTCCTTTCTGTAGTGCTTCTTTCACAAGCTCTTGTAAAGCAGGCCTGCTGGTAATGAATTCTCTGAGTACTTGCTTGATTGTAAAAAATTTTATTTTTCCTTCACTTATAAAGCTTAGTTTGGCTGGATATGAAATTCTGGGTTGAAATTTCTTTTCTCTAAGGATGTTGAATATTGTCTCCCACTCTCTTCTGGCTTGCAGGGTTTCTGCTGAGTGATCTGCTGTGAGTCTGATGGGCTTCCCTTTGTGGGTAACCTGACCTTTCTCTCTGGCTGCCCTTAGTATTTTCTCCTTCATTTCAACCCTGGTAAATCCAATGATTATGTGCCTTGGGGTTGCTCTTTTTGAGAAATATCTTAGTGGTGTTCTCTGTATTACCTGGAGTTGAGTATTGTCCTGCCTTGCTAGGTTGGGAAGGTTTTCCTGGATAATATCCTGAAGAATATTTTCCAGCTTGGATTCATTCTCTTCATCACATTCAGGTACACCTACCAAATATAGGTAATGTCTTTTCACGTAGTCCCATATTTCTTGGAGACTTTGCTCATTCCTTTTTATGCTTTTTTCTCTAATCTTGTCTTCTTGTTTTATTTCATTAAGTTGGTCTTTAACCTCTGAAATCCTTTCTTTTGCTTGATCAATTTGACTGTTAAAACTTGTGCATACTTCTTGAAGTTCTCGTATTGTGTTTTTCAGCTCCATTAATTCACTTATATTCCTCTCTAACTTATCTATTTGCATTAGCATTTGTCAAACCTTTTTTCAATGTTCTTAGTTTCTTTGCATTGGGTTAGAACGTGTTCTTTTAGCTCACAGAAGTTTCTTATTATCTACCTTCTGAAGCTTGATTCTGTCAATTCATCACACTCATTCTCGATCAGGCCTTGTTCCCTTGCTAATGAGGGACTACGATCCTCTGTAGGAGGACAGGCATTCTGATTTCAGGTGTTTTCAGTCTTTTTGCGCTGGTTTCTTCCCATCTTTGTAGATTTATCCACCTGTCGTCTATGTAATTGCTGACTTTCAAATTAGGTCTCTGAGTGGATGTCCTGCTTGTTGGTAATGAAGTTTTTTCTATTTCTTAGTTTTCCTTTGGCGGACACCCCTCCCCCACAGAGCTGGACCTTCCCAGGTTCAGCTGTGCTTGCTGTGAAAGTCTCAATCCTCAGCGCTTCCACTTGCTGTTTTTTGTGTTTTTTTTTTTGTGGGGGTGGGACCAGCCAAACCCGGTCGTCTGGCTCCCTGTCTCAGAGCCTCTTCTTCTTCTTCTTTTTTTTTTTTTCTTTGGAACAGTCGACTCTCTCCAGGTGTTCCAGTTGTCTACTAAACAAGGGTACCAGAATCTAAGTAGTTTCCCCTGCAGTGACCCACTATGTTGGCTTAAACAGCGGCATTGAGATTCATGGCACTTTTCTGCCCAGGAATCTCCCAGTCTGGTTCCCTGCTTCAGTCCCCCCTTCAATCAGCTGAATGGGCAACTCAAACTTCCCAGAGCTCCAAATGCCAACCAAAAGGGCACCCAGCTCCGCACACTCTGCACTGAGAACCACCATGCTGGGGCTTCAGCAAAATGGCCTTGCCAACCAAAAGAGTTGCGCTGGCTACCCATGGGTCTCCTCTGCAGGGAATCTCCCAGTGCGTGGGTAATAGAAATTCATCTGGAAGTGTGGTGTCCACTCACTCTCTGCACTTTCCCTGGGAGCTACATTCCTGAGCTGCTGCTAATCGGCCATCTTGGATCTCTTGAATAATCTTTTTTCTAATGGGTTAACTTATTTTTATCACATACCAAAATAGTTACAATTTCTATTTCAGATAGGGATTTTCATGGAAGACACGGAATGAGGCCTTTGGTAACACAAGCAGAAGAGGAATATGTTAGAATCATATTATTGAGAGAATCATAAACTCAAAAGAATACTAGAAAACAAGAATTAGCAAACGGTTAAAAACCAAGAGATTCAGTATATTCATTGAAAATTGCCAATTAGGAACAGCTCTGGAGTGTAGTTCTCAGTGAGAATGCAGAAGGTGAGTGATCACCACATTTCCAAATGAATTTTTACTGCCCACAGACCAAGATATTCCTTGGCAGAAAAGTATCACGAGTCTTCAGCATGGCTGTTTCAGCTGGCACAGTAGGTCTCTGCACAAAAACTCACACAAATCTGGGTGCCATTTCAACTGACACCTGGAAAACCTGATAAACAAAGTCATCCATTCAACTGAATAAAAAGAAAGGGGGGCTGAAACAGGGAGCCAAGTGATCTGGCTAAGTGGGTCCCATCCCCACAAAGACCAGCAATCTGAAATGCTCTGAATTGAGAGTTTCATAGCAAGCACAGCTGGACCTGGGACAGTACAGCTCTGTGGGGGAAAGGCATCTGCCATTACCGAGGTAGCCCACCACTAATGAGGCAGTCTGCCAGTACCGAGGCAGTTCACCATTACTGAGGCAATCCACCATTATGGAGGCAGTCAGCCATTAATGAGGCAGAATGCCAGTACCGAGGCAGTTCTAACTATAGCTCTATAAACAAAACCACAAGGAAGTTCACACAGCAGTTGGACAGAGCCCATGGCAGCTCAGCAATGCCTCTGCTGCCAGACTGTGACTAGGTTACCTCATTGCTGGGCAGGGCATCTCTCAAAAAAGGCAGCCACACATCAGGAAATTATAAGTAAAACCCCACCTTCCCAGGACAGAGCACCTGGGAAAGAAAGATGGTTATGAGTTCTGCTGCAGCAGATTCAAATGTACCTGCTCAGCAGCTCTGAACAGAACAATGTAGCTCACAGCTCAGCACTGGAGTCCTATAAGGGACAGACTGTCTCCTTAAGCACCACACTGACCCCCATATATCCAAAGAGACACCTCATAAAGGAGAGCTCAGGCTGACATCTGGCAGGTATCCTGCTGGGACAAAGATAACAGAAAAAGAAACTGGCAGCAACACTTACTGTTCTGCAGACTCTGCAGGTGATCTGATGCAAGCAGCATCTGGAGTGGACCTCCAGCCATCTTACAGCAGGGGGTCTGACTGTTAGAAGGAAAACTAAGAAACAGAAAGAAATAACTTCATCATCAACAAAAAAGCACACCCACTCTGAGACCCCATCAGAAAGTCACCAACAACAAAGGCCACGGGTAGATAAATCCACAAAGATGGGAAGGAACTAGTGAAAAAAGGATGAAAACACCCAAAAGCAGAACATCTGTCCTTCTCCAAGGGATCATAACTCCTCACAAGCAAGGGAACAAGGCTGGATGGAGAATAGGTCTGATGATTTGACAGAAACAGGCTTCAGAAAGTGGATAATAACAAACTTCTCTGAGCTAAAAGAACATGTTCTAATCCAATACAAAGAAACAAAGAACGCTGAAAAAAGATTTGATAAAATACAAACAAGAATAAACAGCTTAGAGAAGGATATAAATGAATTCATGGAACTGAAAAACACAACATGAGAATTTCGTGAATCATACACAAGTTTCAATAATGAAATTAACCAAGCAGAAGAAAGGATTTCAGAGATAGATTGAAGATAAACTCAGTGATATAAAATGAAAAGGCAATATAAGAGAAAAAAGAGTAAAAAGAAGTGAACAAATCCTGCAAGAAATATGGGATTACATGAAAAGACCTAATCTATGTTTGATAGGTGTACCACAATGAAATGGAGAGAATGAATCCAAGCTGGAAAACACTCTTCAGGTTATTATCCAGGAGAACTTCCACAACCTAGCAAGGTAGGCCAATATTCAAATCCAAGAAACACAGAGAATACCACATAGATATTCCTCAAGAAGAGCAACCTCAAGGCACATAATCTTCAGATTCACTGAGGTTGAAATGAAGGAAAAATGCTAAGGGCAGCCAGAGAAAAGTAGGATTACCCAAAAACGGAAGCCCATTAGAATCCCAGTGGATCTCTTAGCAGAAACCCTACAAGCCAGAAGAGAGTGAGGGTCAATATTCAACATCCTTAAAGAAAAGAACTTTCAACCTAGAGTTTCATATCCAGCCATAGTAAGCTTCATAAGAAAAGGAGAAATAAAATCTTTTATGAACAAACAATTGCTCAGAGATTTCATCACCATCAGGCCTCCCTTACAAGAGCTCCTGAAAGAAGCACTAAATGCAGAAATGAACAACCAGTACCAGCCATTCGAAAAAATTACCAAATGGTAAAGAGCATTGACACAGTGAAGAAACTGCATCAATGAATGAGCAAAACACCAGCTATCATCAAAATGGCAGGATCAAATTCACACATGACAATATTAACCTTAAATGTAAATGGGGTAAATGCCCCAATCAAAAGAAACAGAATGGCAAATTGGATAAAAAGTGAAAACCCATCCCTGTGCTGTATCCAGGAAACCCATCTCACATGCAAGGACACACACAGGCTCAAAATAAAGGGATGGAGGATGATTTAACAAGCAAATGGAGATCAAAAGCAAGCAGGAGCTACAATCCTAGTCTATTATAAAATAGACTTTAAACCAAAAAAGATCAAAAGAGACAAAGAAAGACACTATGTAATGGTAAAAGGATCAATGAAACGTGAAGAGCTAGAAATCCTAAATATATATGCGCCCAATCAGGAGCACACAGATACATAAAGCAAGTTCTTAACGAAGTACAAAGAGTGAGACAGAAAATTAACAAGGATATCCAGAAATTCAACTCAGATCTGGACCAAGCAAAACTAATAAACATTTAGAGAACTCTCCACCCCAAATCCACAGAATTTACAATCTTCTCAGCACCATATCACACATACTATAAAATTGACTACATATTTGGAAGTAAATTACTTCTCAGCAAATGCAAAAGAGTGGAAATCATAACAAACAGTCTCTCAGACCACAGTGTAATCAAATTAGAACACAAGATTTAGAAACTAACCCAAACCACACAACTTCATGGAAACTGAACAACTGGCTCTTGAATGTTGACTGGATAAACAATGAAATGAAGACAGAAATAAAGATGTTTTTAGAAACCAATGAGAACGAAGACACATTGTAATAGAATCTCTTAGATATATTTAAAGCAGTGTGTAGAGGAAAATTTATAGCAACGAATGCCCACATGAGAAGCAAAGACAGATCTAAAATGGACAACCTATTATCAAAATTGAAAGGGCTAGAGGAGCAAGATAAAAAAAACTCAAAACCTAGCAGAAGACAAAAAGTAACTAAAATCAGAGCAGAACTGAAGGAGATAGAGACACAAAACATCTTTCAAAAAATTAATAAATCCAGGAGCTGGTTTTTGAAAAGAACAAAAAAATAGACAACTAGCCATATTAAGAAAAAGGAAAAGAGAAAATAATAAAATAGATGCAATAAAAAGTGATAAAGGGGATATTACCACCAATTCCACAGAAACACAAACTACAATCAGAGGTTACTAAAAACAATTCTATGCACATAAACCAGTAAACCTGAAAGAATTGGATACATTCCTGGACACTTGCACTTTTCCAAGCTTAAACCAGGAAGAAGTCAAAACCCTGAATAGACCAATAACAAGGGCTGTAGTTGAGGCAGAATTTAATACCCTATCAACCAAAAAAAGCCCAGGTCCAGATGGGTTCATGGCCGAATTATATCAGACATACAAGGAGGAGCTGGTACCATTCCTTCTGAAAACATTCCAAACAGTCCAAAAAGAAGGAATCCTTCTCAAGTCATTTAATGAGACCAACATCATCCTGCTACCAAAACCCGGCAGAAACTCAACAAAAAAAGAAAACTTCAGGCGAATATCCATGATGAACATAGATGCAAAAATCTTCAATAAAATACTGGCAAACAGATTGCAACAGCACATCAAAAAAGATTATCCATCACGATCAAGTATGCTTCATCCCGGGGATGCAAGGCTGGTTCAACATCCACAAGTCTATAAATGTAATTCACCACATAAACAGAACCAAAGATAAAAACCACATGATTATCTCAATAGATGCAGAGAAGTCCTTTGACAAAATTCAACAATGCTTTATGCTAAAAACTCTTAATAAACTAGGTATTGACTGAACATATCTCAAAAAAAAAAGCTGTTTGCAACAAACCCACAGCCAATATCATACTGAATGGGCAAAAACTAGGAGCATTCCCTTTGAAACCTGGCACTAGAGAAGGACACCCTCTCTCACCACTTCTATTCAATGTAGTATTGCAAGTTCTAGCCAGAGGATTCAGTCAAGAAAAAGAAATAAATGGCATTCAATAAGGAAAGGAGGAAGTGAAATTATCTCTATTTGCAGATGACATGATTCTATATTAAGAAACCACCATTATCTCAGCCCTAAATCCCTTCAAACTGATACGCAACTTCAGCAAAGTCTCAGGATACAAAATCAATGTGTGGAAATCACAAGCCTTCCTATACACAAATAACAGACTTAATGAGAGCCAAATCAAGAAAAAATGGTCATTCACAATTGCTACAAAGAGAATAAAATACCTAGTAATGCAACTAACGAAGAGTATAAAGGACCTCTTCAAGGAAAACTACAAACCACTGCTCAAGGAAATGAGAGAGGATACAAACAGATGGAAAAACATTCCATGGTCAAGAGAGCCCACATAGCTAAGTCAATTCTAAGCAAAAAGAACAAAGCTGGAGGCATCACACTACCAGACTTCAAACTATACTACAAGGTTACAGTAATCAAAGCAGCATGGTACTGATGCCAAAACACAGATACACACCAAAGGAACAGAACGGAGGCCTTGGAGGCAATGCCACACCTCTACAACCATTTGATCCTTGAAAAATCTGATAAAAACAACCAATGGGAAAAGGATTCTCTGTTTAATAAACCGTGTTAGGAAAACTGGCTAGCTGTGTGCAGAAAGAAGAAACTGGACCTCTTCCTGATACCTTACACTAAAATTAACTCCAGATGGATTAAAGATTTAAACATAAGACCTAACACCATAAAAACCCTAGAAGAAAACCTAAGCAAAACCATTCAGGACATAGACATAGGCAAGGACGTCATGACTAAAACACCAAAAGCATTGGCAACAAAAGTCAAAAAAGACAGATGGGATCTACTTAAACCCCAGAGCTTCTGCACAGCAAAAGAAACAATAGTAAGAGTGAACCAACAACTAAAAGAATTGGAAAAAATATTTGCAATCTACCCATATGACAAAGGGCTAATATCCAGAATCTACAAAGAACTAAAACAGATTTACAGGAAAAAAACAAGCAAGCCCCTTCAAAAGTGGGCAAAGAATATATGAACAGACCCTTTACAAAAGAAGACATATATGAGGCCAACAAAATGTGAAAAAATGCTTATCATCACTGGTCATTAGAAAAATGCAAATCAAAACTACATTGAGATACCATCTCACATCAGTTAGAATGGCGATCATTAAAAAATTTTGGAGACAACAGATGCTGGAGAGGATGTGGAGAAATAGGAAGACTTTTACACTGTTGGTGTGAGTGTAAATTAGATCAAACATTATGAAAAACAGTCTGGCAATGCCTCAAGGACCTACAAATAGAAATTCCACTTGACCCAGCAATCCTTTTACTTGGTGTATATTCAAAGGATTATAAATCATTCTATTATAAAGATATATGCACATGTACGTTCATTGTGGCAGTGTTTACAATAGCAAAGACTTGGAACCAACCCAAATGCCTATTGATGATACACTGGACACGGAAAATGTGGCACATATACACCATGGAATACTATGCAGCCATAAAAAAAGATAAGTTCATGTCTTTTGTAGGGACATGGATAAATCTGGAAACCATCGTTCTCAGCAAACTAACACAAGAACAGAAAATCAAACACTGCATGTTCTCATTTATAGACGGGTGTTGAACAAATAGAACCCATGGACACAGGGAGGGGAGCATCACACACTGGGGTCTGTTTTGGGGGTGTAGGGGAGAGTCTGTGGTGGTAGGGAGTTAGAGAGAGATAACATTGGAAGAAATGCCAGATATAGGTGATGGGGATGGAGGCAGCAAACCACATTGCCATGTATGTACCTAAGCAACAATCCTGCATGTTCTTCACATGTACCCAGAACCTAAAGTGCAATAAAATGTATTAATTAATTAATTAATTAAAAAAACAAGAGATTTCTTTAAATCTCAAAAGATGCTCAGGAAGCTAAACACAAGTATGCTAAAAAAAACTTCCGTCTACATTTAAATTGGTACATGCAGACCATTCACATTAAAAGTAATCTACCTTGTTTGTAACTTTTCATTGTACTTATTTATTTTCTTTTTCTTTTTAGTACAATTTATTGAGATCTTTCTAATATTAATTTTATGAATTACTGCCATGAAATGGTTACATTCTATGATATCAATCCAGGAAAGTAGCATTAGGCTATATCATATACCTTAGGCTAGTATCATTTTCATGATAGCAAGAAAGCATTTTTAACATGAGTGTAACAATTCCCTTTCATGACGCCAAGAAAAAAAATTATGTACATTCCTTTTGCAGTCATGACAGGGATGACATTGATGAAACTGGACTTAATGCTAGAATCCCCGTAAAGACAGAATATAAAGATAGAGCACCCGATTTCTCCTCACAATGTGATCTTTCAGTTTTTGATTGTGGGCTATTTGATTTCATTTTTCTTATCTTAAAATGAGCTGATGTGTTCTTTATTTCTCTTTAGACACTTGGATGCTGGGAAATTATTCATAGTGGACAGCATACCAAAGGTAGTCAAAAATCCTATGGCCCTGGAGCTGAGGTCATTCACTCAAGTATGAGGATATGCTAAAATGCTGACAAACATGATGTAAATGTGCTCTTAGAAGTTATGGTATGCCTAGCACTGTGCCTGAGAATGTTGGCCTTTGATAACTGCCACAAAGGCTTGATGTCTTTATACTTGCTGCTTGTATGTTTCCATTAAGCATGTGACATCTATTTCAAAGTACTTGATCAAGTAGAATATGGTTTCATAATCTTTTCAGTAATTTTACAAAACAGACTCTTGTATTGTTTTGCCATCAGCAAGACTCTAATTTGGGGATCTGGTGTATACATATTTATTCCACAAAAATCAGTTTATTCAATATCTCTCCCTGTTTTTTTGCCTTCTCTGATTTTAAGTAAGATTTTATATGATTTTTCATAATTCTGTTTTCTCTCTTCTTTAAAACATCAATATTTCTTTTTAAAAATTATTTTAGTGGTTGCCAGAGAGCTCACAATATATTTCCACTTTGAAATATCCTATTCTCCTTCACTGTGAGTGTAGCTTTCTTATAACAGAGTATTCCCTAGTTTTCCTACCATTCCCTAGTTTTTCCTACCATTATGCCTTTTGGGTTTTTCATTTTGCCTCTCCATAGACTATACTCATTCACTACCTTGTTACTAATATTACTTTGAAAACTTCTGCATTAGATCAATTAAAAATAAGGAAAAATAATTACCTGTATCCATCACTTCTCTGACATTATTCCTTTCTTTATGTAGATGTAAGGTTCTGACTTTATCATTTTTCTTTTCCTAAAGTACTTCTTTTAACCTTTCTTCCAGGGCAAGTCTGCTGATAATTAATTTTCTCAGTTTTGCATCTCTGGCAATGCCTTTATTTCTATCTTGCATTTGAAGATGAATTTTCATGGATATAGAATTCTAGGTTGGTAATTTTTCTCTTTCAACTCTCAATATTTTACTCAACTCTCTTGCCTGCATTGTCTCTATGAGAAGGCTGATGCAATTCTTACCCTCATACCTCTATTAGCAAGGTGTTTGTCTTGTTTTGTTTTCTCTACTTTCAGTAGTATGACTTCAATAGACTACTTTCAATCCTTGTCTTTGGTTTTCTGCAATTTGAATACAATATGTTTATATGTAGATGCTTTGGTGTTTATTCTTCTTGGTGTTTATTGAGCTTCCTGGATCTGTGACTTGGTTTCTATCGTAACTTTTGAAAAACTTATGGTCATTATTAATTCAAATATTTCTTCTCTTCCTTCTCTATTTCTTTGGCTTCTGGTATTCCAGTTATATGTGTCATATTTAATATCTTTGGATTGACTACAATTTTTGGATGTTCTCTTATTTTATTATATTATTTTTAATTTTTAAATTCTCTTTGCATTTTACTTAGACAAGTTTCTATGGGTATATCCTCAGGTTTACTGATACCGTCCTCAGACATGTTCTGTCTACTGATGAGCCAATCGAGACATTCCTGATTTCTGTTAAATTGTTTTTGATTTGTTGTTTGTTCTTATAGTTCTTTCAACTGTAATCTGTTACAAAAGCACCCTCTGTTGGTTTGGCACTAAGATGTTGGTGAGATAAGTGTTCTATCACTTTATGAGAAAATGTCAATATTTTTGTTTGCCTGTGTCTGTACTGTGACTTTCACAAACGTTTTCTCCAAGAGGTATAGCTTCCTCTCTCCTCCCTACCTTTGGCAAGACAGAAGTGCAAGAGAAGCTTAGGGTTGGATCAGTGCCCTTCCTGTAGCTGGAATAAGGCTCTGGTAAGTCTTTTTTTTCTTTTAATATATTTTATTGCAGTTTAGGTTTTGGAGTACATGTGAAGAAAATGTAAGATTGTTGCATAGGTACACACATTGCAGTGTGGTTTACTGCCTTCCTCCCCATCACCTGTAGCTGGCATTTCTCCCCATGTTATTCCTCCCCAACTCCCCACACCCTACTGTCCCTCACCCAGTTCCCCCCCAACAGACGCCAGTGTCTGATGCTCCCCTCCCTATGTCCATGTGTTCTCATTGTTCAACACCCTGTTATGAGTGGGAATATGCAGTGTTTGATTTTCTGTTCTTGTGTCAGTTTGCTGAGAATGATGGTTTCCAGGTTCATCCATGTCCCTACAAAGGACACGAACTCATCGTTTTTGATGGCTTTATAGTATTCCATGGTGTATATGTGCAATATTTTCCCTGTCCAGTCCATAATCAATGGGCATTTGGGTTGGTTCCAAGTCTTTTTTATTGTAAACAGTGCTGCAGTGAACATTCGTGTGCATGTGTCCTTATAGTAGAAGGATTTATAATCCTTTGGATATATACCCAGTAATAGGATTGTTGGGTCAAGTGGAATTTCTATTTCTAGGTCCTTGAGGAATCGCCACACTGTCTTCCACAATGGTTGAACTAATTTACACTCCAACCAACAGTGTAAAAATGTTCCTATCTCTCCACATCCTCTCCAGCATCTGTTGTCCCCAAATATTTTAATGATCACCATTCTAACTGCCGTGAGATGGTATCTCAATGTAGATTATATTTGCATTTCTCTAATGACCAATGATGAGCATTTTTTCATGTTTTTTGGCCTCATATAAGTCTTCTTTTGTAAAGTATCTGTTCACATCCTTTGCCTACTTTTGCATGGGCTTGTTTGTTTTTGTCTTGTAAATCTGTTTTAGTTTGTAGATTCTGGATATTAACCCTTTGTCAGATGAGTAGATTGCAAATAATTTTTTCCCATTGTATTGGTTGCCGATTTACTCTAATGATTGTTTCTTTCGCTGTGCAGAAGGCTGTGGAGTTTGATTAGGTCCCATTTGTCTATTTTGGTTTTTGTTGTCAATGCTTTTGGTGTTTTGGTCATGAAGTCATTGCCTATGCCTATGTCCTGAATGGTTTTGTCTAGATTTTCTTCTTGGGTTTTTATGGTGTTAGGTCTTATGTTTAATTCTTTAATCAATCTGGAGTTAATTTTAGTGTAAGGTGTCAGGAAAGAGTCCAGTTTTTGCTTTCTGCCCATGGCTAGCCTGTTTTTCCAACACCATTTACAGGGAATTCTTTCTCCATTGCTTATTTTTGTGAGGTTCGTCAAAAAGATCAGATGGTTGTAGATGTGTGGTGTTGTCTCTGAGGCCTCTGTTCTGTTCCATTGGTTTATATCTCTGTTTTGGTACCAGTACCATGCTGTTTTGATTACTCTAGCCTTGTAGATTGAAGTCAGGTAGTGTGATGCCTCCAGCTTAGTTCTTTTTACTCAGAATTGACTTGGCTATGCGGGCTCTCTTTTGATTCCACATGAAGTTTAAGGTGGTTTTTCCAGTTCTGTGAAGAAGGTCATTGGTAGCTTGATAGGGATAGCATTGAATCTGTAAATTACTTTGGGCAGTGTGGCCACTTTCACAATCTTGATTCTTCTTAACCATGAGCATGGATTGTTTCTCCATCTGTTTGTGTCCTCTCTTATTTCATTGAGCAGTGGTATGTAGTTCTCCTTGAAGAGGTCCTTTATATTCCTTGTTAGTTGTATTCCTAGGTATTTTATTCTCTTTGTAGCAATTGTGAATGGCAATTTGCTCTTGATTTGGCTCTCTTTAAGTCTTTCATTAGTGTATAGGAATACTTGTGATTTCTGCACGTTGATTCTGTGTCCTGACACTTTGCTGAAGTTGCTTCTCAGTTTCAGGAGATTTTGGGCTGAGATGATGGGGTCTTCTAAATATACAATCATGTCATCTTCAAATAGAGACAATTTGACTTCCTCTTTTTCTAATTGAATAAATTGTATTTCTTTTTCTTGCCTGATTGTTCTGGCTAGAACTTCCAATACTATAAGAAGTCGAAGTTGTGAGAGAGGGTATCTTTGTCTAATGCCAGATTTCAAAGGGAATGCTTCCAGGTTTTACCCATTTAGTATGATATTGACTGTGGGTTTGTCATAAAAATCTTCTATTATTTTGACATACGTTTCATCAATATCTAGTTTATTGAGGGTTTTTAGCATAAAGGGCTGTTCAATTTTGTCGAGGGCGTTCTCTGCATCTATTCAGATAATCACGTGGTTTTTGTCTTTGGTTCTGTTTATGTGGTGAACTACATTTATAGACTTGCCTATGTTTAGCCTTGCATCCCGGGATGAAGCATACTTGATCATGGTGGATAAGCTTTTTGATGTGTTGTTGCAATCGGTTTGCCAGTATTTTATTGAAGATTTTTGCATCTATGTTCATTATAAATATTGGCCTGAAGTGTTCTTTTCTTGTTGAGTTTCTGCTGGGTTTTGGTATCAGGATGATGTTTGTCTTATAAAGCGATTTGGGAAGGATTCCCTCTTTACGGATTGTTTGGAATAGTTTCACAAGGAATGGTACCAGCTCCTCTTTGTATATCTGGTAGAATTCGGCTGTCAATCAATCTGGACCTGGGCTTTTTTTGGTGGAATGGCTCTTAATTGCTGCCTCAACTTCAGCCCTTGTTATTGGTCTATCCAGGGTTTTGACTTCTTCCTGATTTAGACCTGAAAGGATGCAAGTGTCCAGGAATTTATCCATTTCTTCCAGGTTTACTAGTTTAGGTGCATATAGTTGTTTGCAATAATCTCTGATGATGGTTTGTATTTCTGTGGAATCTGTGATGATATCCCCTTTATCATTTTTTATTGCATCTATTTGATTATTCTCTTTTCTTTTTTATTAATCTGGCTAGTTGTCTATCTATTTTGTTGATCTTTTTGAAAAACGAGCTCCTGGGTTTATTGAATTTTTGAAGGGATTTTTGTGTCTCTATCTCTTTCAGTTCTGCTCGATCTTAGTTATTTCTTGTCTTGTGCTAGATTTTGAGTTTTTCTATCTTTCTCCTCTGGCTTTTTCAATGTGGTAAGTCTTCTTACTAGAAAGAGAACAGGTTTTTCTTTTACAGAATGCTCAGTATTCCTCCAATGCCTGTTCCAGATAAGGTCTCAACTATTACCTGCTGGATTTGTTCATCAGTGTAGATTTTAGAATGGCGATTTGCCATGGGATCTCAGTTCTCAAATGGGTCCAAGAAAAATCATTAATTTTCAATGTTTCACCTTTTACTTATTGTAGGGTTGGGAATGATGGCTTTCTGTTTCTTACAGGCCGGAGCTATATATTTGTTTTTGAATATTTTCTCTCTTCATAATGCTAAAAATTAAATGCTTGTGATCAAACCAGAAAAAAGTGAATTAAAATTACAACAGCAGCAGAAAATATTGATTATTTTCAATACACATACATTCCTATTTTCCTTTCTCTTTTGTCAAGTAATATTTTATTCCTGAATTAATCATACTCTTTCTGATTCATGTTTCTGCACAGGCTTCCAAGTACCTCATGAAAATACGTTTGTGAGGGAGCCATCCTTCCCTGCCCTCCAACATTTGAAACAGTTTAGATTAAGGCAGGATACATATGTAGAATGGCTAATTAAAAAATTGACATTCACTAATTATGAAAGAAATAGAAAACATTTGAAACTTTGTTTTAAAACTTAGTTTAAATTATGCACTTTCTATTATGTGATGTCTTAAGCAGTTTTTCAACTTTTGTATATTTAAATAACAGTAATGTCCAAAGAATGACATTTGAAAATAGGAGATTAGATGCCAGCAAAGCTAAACATCTCTCAACAGATCTATGATATTTGACAATTGTAAAATCTCTGAAGACATTTCAGTTTTGTTTATTAGGTAAAGCTGTCACAGTTTATACACACCATGGAACTCTAATGTGACTATTATCAAATGACAGTAAAGCTTGACATATGTGAAGGTAGTTACAAGAGCATTTAAGAATTGATAAATCACATATACAAGAAGAACAATGAATATAAAATTATGGTCAGTAAAGAAACTGAAAACATTGGGAAGAGTAAGTTTGAAGGCACAATGTAGAAACATTCCAATAGTAATATTAAATAAATTACCTATTGAACTTTTTTCTCATGCTCTATGTATTGATAAGGGAGCAAATTGCTGAAAAGAAGGTGTAGTAAGTTTCCATTAATTCGACATTTTAAAAAAACACGGCCTGTTTTTTAAAAATTCTCTCTTTATGAGTGCCGCTGAAAAGCTTAAAGCCAGTGTTAAGAGTTGGGGAGGGATAGCATGGGGAGAAATAACAGATACAGGTGATGGGGAGGAAGGCAGCAAATCACACTGCCATGTGTGTACCTATGTAACAATCTTGCATGTTCTTCACATGTACCCCCAAACCTAAAATGCAATAAAAATATATTAAAAAAAAAAAAAAGAGTACAGAGAGCTTTCCTTAAGGTACTTTCATCTTTTCTTGTTTATTTGTGGTTACTATACGCCAAGGTCCTCAAACTACCAGATATTCCTATCAGTTTCAGTTCCTGAAACGTGTACATTCACTTCCTTTGCTTTTGCTTATTCATGAAGCTTCCTTCATTAAATAAAATTTCTGCCGTTTTCTACCTTACTAACTACTAATCTTTTCTAAAACTTAACTCATACACAACGTTTTGCAGACCATCTCCACTGACTTCATTGTTCACTTAATAATACCCTCACTATACTTTTTGTTATCATGCTATATATTAAGCTATGTCAAAAATAGTAACTGCTGAAATGTAAGAGCATATGATGGGACAACTGGGCATTCACATGCAAAAGAATAAAGTTGTACCTCGTGGTGGTTAATATTAAGTGTCAATTTCATTGGATTGAAGGACACAGAGTATTGATCCTGGGTGTATCTGTGAGTGTGTTGCCAAGAGAGACTGGACTAGCCTCCCAGCCTCCATCTTTCTGCCATGCTGGATGCTTGCTGCCCTCAAACATCAGATTCCAAGTTCTTCAGTTTGGGAACTTGGATTGTCTGTCCTTCCTCCTCAGCCTACAGACGGTCTATTGTGGGATCTTGTGATTGTGTGAGCTAATACTTAATAAATTCATATATATATATATATATATATATATATATATACTTTTTAAATTATACTTTAAGTTCAGTGTATGTGTGTAGACCTTGCAGGATTGTTGGATAGGCACACACTTGCCATGGTGGTTTGCTGCCTCCATTCCTCTGTCAGCTACATCAGGCATTTCTCAGGACGGAACTAAGAGAATGTATATATATATATTATTATATATTATACTTATCTTTATATATATTTATAATATACATAATATATAAATATATAATATATTTATTATTGTATTAGTTCTGATTCTATTAGTTTTGTCTAGAGGGACAGAACTAATTGAATATATATATATATATATATATATATATATGTATATATATATATATATATATATATATTCAAAAAAGTTCAAAGACCCAAATGCAAGACCTAAAGTATGAACCTCTTAGAAAAAAACATAGAATAACATCTTTGCATCTTTGGATTTTCCAACGGTTTCTTAGTTAATTCACAAAAGCACAAGCAAGGAACAAAAGAAAAAATAGAAACATTAAGTTTCATCAAAATTAAAAAAGATTTGTGCTGCAAATTATACCATCATGAAAATGAAAAAACAAACCTAGAATCAGATAAAATATTTTCAAATCAAATGTATGATAAAGCTCTAGATTAAATAAAGAACTAATATAACTCTTTTATTTTATTGCATTTTAGGTTTGGAGGTACATGTGAAGCACATGCAAGATTGTTGCATAGGTCCGTACATGGCAGTGTGGTTTTCTGCCTTCCTCCCCATCACCTATATCTGGCATTTCTCCCCATGTTATCCCTTCCCAACTCCGTACCTCACACTGTCCCTCACCTATTTCCCCCTGACAGACCCCAATGTGTGATGCTCCCCTCCCTGTGTCCATGGGTTCTCATTGTTCAACACCCATCTATGAGTGGGAACATGTGGGGTTTGATTTTCTGTTCTTGTGTCAGTTTGCTGAGAATGAAGGTTTCTAGGTTCATTCATGTCCCTATAAAGAACAGAAACACATCGTTTTTTATGGCTGCATAGTATTCCATGGTGTATATGTGACACATTTTCCCTGTCCAGTCTATCATCGATGGGCATTTGGGTTGCTTTCAAGTCTTTGCTATTGTAAACCATGCTGCAATGAACATTCGTGTGCATGTGTCCTTATAATAGAATGATTTATAATCCTTTGGATATTTGCCCAGTAATGGGATTGCTGGTTCAAATGGAATTTCTACTTCTAGGTCCTTGAGGAATCACCACACTGTCTTCCACAATGGTTGAAATAGTTTATACTCCCACCAACAGTGTAAAAGTGTTCCTATTTCTCCACATCCTCTCCAGTATCTGTTGTCTCCAGATTTTTTAATGATCGCCATTCTAACTGGTGTCAGATGGTATCTCAATGTAGTTTTGATTTGCATTTCTCTAATGAGCAGTGATGATGAGCATTTTTTCATATGTTTGTTGGCTTCATGTATGCCTTCTTTTGTAAAGTGTCTGTTCATATCCTTCACCCACTTTTGAATGGGCTTGTTTGTTTTTTTCTTGTAAATCTGTTTTGGTTCTTTGTGGATTCTGGATATCAGCCCTTTGTCAGATGGGTAGATTGCAAAAATTTTTTCCCATTCTGTTGGTTGCTGATTCACTAACTATCAAAGGATGTAAAGGACCTCTTCAAGGAGAGCTACACTCCTGGTTTAGGGTGGTGGCTCACGCCTGTAATCCCAGCATTTTGAGAGGTTGAGGTGGTGGATTACAAGGTCAGAAGTTCAAGACCATCCTGTTGAACATGGTGAAACTCTGTCCCTACTAAAAATACAAAAATTACGCTGGCCATCGTGGTGCATTTCCTGTAATCCCAGCTACTTGGTAGGCTGAGGCAGGAGAACTGCTTGAACTTTAGAGGCAGAGGTTGCAGTGGGCCGAGATTGTGCCACTGCACTCTAGCCTGGGTGACCAAGTGAGACTCCATCTCAAAACAAACAAACAAAAAACAAAAAACCACTACACTCCTAGGTGTTTATTCAACAGAGTTGAAATATATGTTCAACCCAAAAAGCTGTACACAATTCATCACAGAATAATGATTCCTGATATATAAAAGATAAAAACGTTTCAAATGCCTGTTTGTTACTGAATGGATAGGTAAACTATGACATATTTATATGTCATAATGTTATTCAGCCATGAAAGGAATGAAGTACTGATACATACCATAATATGGGTCAACTTTTAAAACTTGTTACATGCAAGAGTCAGACACAAAAGGCCATGTGTGATATTATTTCATTGTATGAAATGTCTAGAAAAGACAAATCCATAAATAAAGTAGATTCGTGGTTTGCAGAAGCTGGAGGAATAAGGGTTAGAGGGTGACTTACTGAGAGACACACAGCTGTTGGAGCAGAATGATGAAAATATTCTGAAATTTGAAAGTAATGATTGCACAACTTTGTGACTATATTAAAAACCACTGAATTGCATGCTTTCAAATGATGTATTTTATGGTATGTGAGTTTTATCTTTATTTGAAAAAAATTGAAAAGCTTATGACACACGTACCAAGTACTGTGCTTAGGTGTTACATACTTTTCATACGCCCTAGCTACTTATTTAACTCTCATAACTTCCCTTTGATGTGATTGTTACTATTATTACCATTATAGGCACGAAATCATGAACAAAGTGAAAGTGAGTGACTTTTCCAAGGACAGACAGCAAACAGACACCAGAAGAAAGAGGTGAGCCCCAGCATCTGACTCCATGACTCACTCCCTGTCAATGAAGAGGAGTTGTCTTACCAAATAAACTTTAGGTTTTTTGTTGCCAAAAGTTTTATGAGATTTTGTGACAGCATAGGGTCAGTAATATAGCATGGACTCTGAAAGAGAAAAGTAAGATTGTGTTATGACTGTGTGCCTGTGTTGATTATCAGCTGTATGACTGAGAGCTCAAGTCACATCTGTAAGTAGCGTAGTTATTTTGAATTATTTTTAACTAAGAAATAACATTCACTAGTTCAGAAAGCTGTTGTAAGTATTAAATGAGGTATACATAAGGAACTTGTTACAGTGTTTGAGACTCTTTATGTATTCATTCATTATTTCAGCAAATATTTGTTGTGTGCCAACTCTTTGTGTCAGACACTCTTAATTGCTAATGGTATATCATTAAACAAACACATAAGAATCCTTGCTGCTATAATAATTATATTCTGGTTGGAAGCATACAGAATGTAATAAACATATAAACTATATTGTATGCTACAACATGTCAAGAGATTAGAAGTTCTGTAGAAAAATAATAGAGGACCGAGTGCGGTGGCTCATGACTGTAATCCCAGCATTTGGGAGGCTGAGATGGGCAGATCACGAGGTCAGGAGATTGAGACCATCCTGGCTAACATGATGAAAACCCTTCTCTACTAAAAATACAAAAAAGTAGCTGGGCGTGGTGGCATTCACCTATAGTTTCAACTACCCAGGAGGCTGAGGCAGGAGAATCACTTAAACTCAGGAGGCAGAGGTTGCAGATAGTGCCATTACACTCCAGCCTGGGTAACAGATTGAGACTTCATCTCAAAAAAATAAAATAAAATAAAATAAACAAAAATAAAATAAAGCAGGTAATGAAGATGCACTACAATGAGTATGTAAAAGGCTGTGATTCAAATAAGATGACATTGGAACAAAGGCTTGAAAGAGATAAAGGGTACATACATGTAGGTAGAGGAACAGCCAGCACATAGGTTTTGGGAAATGTATCCACTATGTTTGAAAATACACAGCTGGTATGGCTGGAATTGGTGAGTAAGAAAGAGATGAAGAGTAAATAAGAGATTCAGTCTGGAAGGTCACAGGGAGGTCAGGACTTCTAGATGAGTGCAGGTTTGTAGGCTAGGCTTTATTGATCAAGTAAATAATTTTGGATTTGATTTTGAGTTAAATGAAGAGCCATTGGAGAGTTTTTGTTGCTGTTGTTGTTGTTTTAGAGGAGGGATATTGGGTACTTTTCATTTTGGAAAGACTACCATGACTGCTTTGTTGAGAATAGACCATAGAGAGAAGACAATAAGAATAGACGAGAAGCCAGGTAGGAAACTACCATTCAGCCAGGTAAGAGTTAATGTGTCTCAGACTAGGAGGAGACTGGAGGAGGTGGTGACAGCTTGTCTGATGTTAGACTATTTTCACAATACAGCCAACAGAACTGGCAGATACTTTGAATGTTTAGTATGAGAATTATGAAGGGATTCAAGAATGCCTCTAGTGTTTTTAGCCTAAGATGGGGAAGGATAGTGTTGGAATTAAGTGAAATGGATGAACTAAGAATATAGCTAGTTAGGAAGAGAGATTCGGAGTTCATTTTTGAAAATATTTCATTTTTCATTTCATTTCAGGTTTTCCTTTACGGTTCATTTTTGAAAATACTTTCATAAGAATAGGGTAGTCATTTCATTTGATGATAGAAAGCGAAGCTTATAAAAGCTTCTGCAGATGCTTTGTTGTTTTCTTCCTACAAATATTAAAGTTTAATCCTACATACAAGAAGTTATGTTGAAGATAGATAAATAAAATTACGTATTACTCTTCAAGCTGACATGTATTACTACACCTTTTTCTTAGCACAAGTCATGTTATAATGTAACTATAGGCAAGATTACTGCAGCTTAAATTATATAACTTGAAAGTTACCTTAAAAATATTAGTTTAATTAAAATAGAACTGTGTGCCTATTATGCGCCAGGTAACATTAAAGAAAAATGAAATTAAGGTATACAAAACAGTTCTACTGATAACATAACATAGAGATACAATTTTTTTTCAATAAATCCTCAAGTGTAGGATTTTTTTAAGAAAGAAAAAGAAAAGAAAAAATGGAGAAATAAAAAAGGAGAAAAAGAGAATGAAAGAAAGAGAAAAAGAGAAGAAAAAGAGGGAGAGAGAATGGGAATCTTGCTCTATTGCCCAGGCTAGAATGCAGTCTAAAAATGGGTATTAAAAAACTCTTTTATACTAATAATTGTGTTATACAATGGAGACAGGAAGGAAGAAGGGAGAAAAATAACAAACAGCCAACCAGTATTTCATTTAAACCTATGAAATGCTATGCAATTGCTGGGGAGTGATTTACTCCCGACCATGTGGTCACTTTTAGAATAAATGTGATGTGTTACTGAAAAAAAATGTATGTTTTGTGGATTTGGAGTAGAGAGTTCTGTAAATGTTTATTAAGTTTACTTGTTCGAGGTCTAAGTTCAAGTCCCTGGTATCCTTGTTAACCTTCTGTCTCATTAATGTGTCCAATATTGACAATATAATGTTAAAGTCTCCCACTATTGTTGTGTGGGAGTACAAGTCTCTTTGTAAATCACCAAGAAGTTGCCCTATGTATCTGGGTGCTCCTATATTGGGTGCACATAGACTTAGGATCATTAGCTCTTCCCATTACATTGATCCCTCTACCATTATACAATGTCTTTCTTATCTCTTTTGGTTTCTATTACTTTAAAGTCTATTTTATCAGAGACGATAATTGCAACTCCTGCTTTTTTTTTTTTTTCCTCTCCATTTGGTTGGCAAATCTTCCTCCATCCCTTTGTTTTGAGTCTCTGTATATCCTTGCATGTGAGATGTGTCTGGATGCAGCTTACCGATGGGTTTTTTGGAATGACTGATACTGGTTGTTCCTTTCTGTATATAGTGCTTCTTTCAGAAGCTCTTGTAAAGCAAGCCTGGTGATAATGAAATCTCTGAGTACTTGCTTGTTGGTAAAAAAATTTATTTTTCCTTCACTTATGAAACTTAGTTTGGCTAGATATGAAATTCTGGGTTGAAAATTCTTTTCTTTAAGGATGTTGAGTATTGGCCCCCACTCTCTTCTGGCTTACAGGGTTTCTGCTGAGAGGTCTGCTGTGAGTCTGACAGGTTTCCCCTTGTGGGTAAACTGATCTTTCTGTCTGGCTGCCCTTAATATTTTCTCCTTCATTTCAACCCTGGTAAATCTAATGATTATGTCCCTTGGGGTTGCTCTTTTTAAGGAATACCTTTGTGGTGTTCTCTGTATTACCTGGAGTTGAGTATTGTCCTGCCTTGCTAGCTTGGGAAAGTTTTCCTGGTTAATATCCTGAAGAATATTTTCCAGCTTGGATTCATTCTCTTCATCACATTCAGGTACACCTATCAAACATATAGTAGGTCTTTTCACGTAGTCCCATATTTCTTGAAGACTTTGCTAAATTTGACAGCATGATCTCCCTACTGGGCAATTTCCTTCTGCCTTTGCATGTGCATGGGTATCCTTAGTATTTATCTTTTTTGCCAGTTTGACTTTGAAGTTTATGGTGTCACTACTGTTTCCATATATTTATTATTCAATGTTCCGTTCTCTTTCTGTTTAACATTGATCAGTAACCAAATAGAGAAACAATGTTTAGTTGTTCTTTTTTGTAATATTCTTGAATACTGTTCTCAATTTTTATTCAGGTGGCACATATAATTGAGATCATGAGTATAGGAGGAAAGCCTTCATATAGATGAAACCCTGACCATAAGGATGGGGCCTACATTAGATGTAGAATTAGAAAACTCAAGATGAGCGCATAATCTTGACAGTATACATCCTCCCACTTTATGACAGTAGAAGTGTCCCCAAAAGTACCAGCACTCCTGCTAGTGACAATAGAGCAGTGCACATGCATATCGACTATGCAGATCATGATTCATATTATTATTCAGCCAAAGCCAACTGGATTCCTTGCAAGATAGCCCTTTCCATGATTTGAGTCAGGAACCAGTTTTTACACATGTTAATGAAATAGAGTGTTCAATAGTGTATTTCAAGATAACACATATGCTCAGTCTTCTAATGAGTGGGACTAAAGGCACAATATAGGTCCTTATCTCCCAGGACATGCTTGGTATTAATAAAGTAATGACAATTTTTTGAAATAATGGTAATTTTTTTTATTAAATTGGGAAGGTACATTACGTTGACCAGGAAATGAGTTATGCCCATTACAAATAAAACCTTTAGGGAGGGAAGGAGAGAAGGAGGGACAAGACAATATGATAACCTAAGATTTAAATGAAAGAATTAGATTTAAGAGTCTTACTTATCAAAAACGTAATGAGTACTCATTAGAGTCTCATAAGGAGCACACAACTTAGATCCTGGCATGTGCAGTTCACAATAGGGTTGGTGCTCCCGTGTAAATCAAATGTCACCGCTAATGCGATGGACGGTGGATCTCAGGCAGTGATGTTCTCTCTCCCAGCATTCACCTCCTGCTGTGCAGGGCAGTTCCTAACAGGCCAGGGACCACTATTGCTCCATGTCCTGAGGGCTGAGAGCTCTAGAAAGAAAGCTGATCTATGAAACATGAATCAGATATAAAATATTTAGGATCAGTGATAAACAAACATTTTTAGATAATTCACATAAATAATATGATCTGACTTGAGAGGATCTTTTTTTTCTCAGGGGGAAAGACGTTCGTTAAAATGACCTGGAAAGTATTATAGTAGGAAGATTCTAAGTTCCAAGAAAGTATAAAATTGAACAGGGAAAAGGACAACATGGATTAAACCAATGGTATTATAGTTTAGAACAGATTCTTGTTAAAGTAAAATATGCATTATTATTGTCCAAAATTTAGGGAAATTTAAAAGTCAGACAAAATAAGTGTCATTGCAAAATTAAGTTTTAAGAAAATTCAATAAATTAAATTTGTGATTAGTATTAAATGTTAAAAATGGTTTTATTAGAACAAGTTTTGGCCATAATATATATAAATTTAGCACATTGAGCATGACACATATTGAGTAGAAAATGTATATATTCACACTCAAAAGGCCCTGGTGGCTTAACAAATATATTCAGCCTAATGATATGTAAAATATACTGATTTCCTTTTATCGATTTAATTTTATTTATATTGGCATTTTCTTTTATTGTAACATTTTTTTGTTTTTCTTTTTTTTTTTAATTGTACTTTAGGTTCTGGTGTACATGTGCAGATCAAGTAGAATTGTTGCACACGTACACTTATGGCAATGTGGTTTGCTGCCTCCATGCCCTCATCACCCACATCTGGCATTTCTCCCCACGTTATCCCTCCCTGACCTCCCAGTCCACCCTGGCTGTCCCTGCCTTGAATCCACCAACAGACCCCAGTGTGTGATGCTACCCTACCTGTGTCCACATGTTATTGTTGTTCAACACCTGCCTATGAGTGAGAACATGCAGTGTTTGATTTTCTGTTCTTGTGTCAGTTTGCTGAGAATGATGGTTTCCAGATTAATCCATGTCCCTACAAAGGACACAAACTCATCGTTTCCTATCCCTGCATAGTATTCTGTGGTGTATATTTGCCAAAATTTTCTTGTCCAGTCAAGCGTCGATGAGCATTTGGGTTTGTTCCAGGTCTTTGCTATTGTAAACAGTGCCTCTACAAACATACGTGTGCATGGGTTCTTATAATACAATGATTTATAACGATTTGGATATATACCCAGTAATGGGATTGCTGGATCAAATGGAATTTCTATTGCTAGGTCCTTCAATTATTGCCACACTGTCTTAAAGAATGGTTGAATTAGTTTACACTACCACCAACAGCATAAAAGTATTCCTATATCTCCACATACTCGCCAGCATCTGTTGTCTCCAGATTTTTCTTTTTTTATTGCATTTTAGGTTTGAGGGTACATGTGAAGAACATGCAAGATTGTTGCATAGGTACACACATGGCAGTGTGATTTGCTGCCTTCCTCCCCATCACCTATATCTGGCATTTCTCCCCGTGCTATCCCTCCCCAACCCCCCACCCCCCACTGTACCTGCCTTATTTCCCCCCAACATACCCCAGTGTGAGATGCTCCCCTCCCTGTGTCCATGAGTTTGTATTGTTCAATACCCACCTGTGAGTGAGAATATGTGGTGTTTGATTTTCTGTTCTTGTGTCAGTTTGCTGAGAATGATGGTTTCCAGGTTCATCCATGTCCCTACAAAGGACGCGAACTCATCGTTTTTGATGGCTGCGTAATATTCCATGGTGTATATGTGCCACATTTGCCCTGTCCAGTCTATCATCGATGGGCGTTTGGGTTGCTTCCAGGTCTTTGCTATTATAAAATGTGCTGCAATGAACATTCGTGTGCATGTGTCCTTATAGGAGAATGATTTATAGTCCTTTAGATATGTAACCAGTAATGGGATTGCTGGATCAAGTGGAATTTCTATTTCTAGGTCCTTGAGGAATCGCCACACTGTCTTCCACAATGGTTAAACTAATTTACACTTCCAGCAACAGTGTAAAAGCGTTTCTATTTCTCCACATCCTCTCCAACATTTATTGTCTCCAAATTGTTTAATGATCGCCATTCTAACTGGCGTGAGGTGGTATCTCAATGTAGTTTTGATTTGTATTTCCTAATGACCAGTGATGAGATTTTTTCATGTTTGTTGGCTTCATGTATGTCTTTTTTTGTACAGTGTCTGTTCATATTCTTTGCCCACTTTTGAAGTGGCTTGTTTTTTTTTTTAATATATATACATTTTATTGCATTTTAGGTTTGGGGATACATGTGAAGAACATGCAAGATTGTTACATAGGTACACACATGGCAGTGTGATTTGCTGCCTTCCTCCCCATCACCTATATCTGATATTTCTCCCCATGTTATCCCTCCACAACTCCCCACCCACCACTGTCCCTCCCCTTTTTCCCCCCAAATGACACCAGTGTGAGATGCTCCCCTCCCTGTGTCCATGTGTTCTCATTGTTCAACACCCACCTATGAGTGAGAATATGGGGTGTTTGATTCTCTGTTCTTGTGTCAGTTTGCTGAGAATGATGGTTTCCAGGTTCATCCATGTCCCTACAAAGGATGCAAACTCATCGTTTTTGATGGCTGCATAATATTCCATGGTGTATATGTGCCACATTTTCGCTGTCCAGTCTATCATCGATGGGCATTTGGGTTGGTTCCAGGTCTTTGCTATTGTAAACTGTGCTGCAATGAA